>OZ035844.1:16861061-16883561 GCA_964034765.1 Knipowitschia caucasica
GAGACACGTTTAAACATGGAGGCAATACTTTTGTTTTAACCACCAAAACAACAGCTTTGAAAATTAACCAAACCTAGTTCTTTCCTAAGGCAAAAAATTGAACAACAAAAATAAGCAGGAGGACCAGCGTGAGACCAGGTGAGGCCGTTTATCTTCATCACAAGCGCTTGAGCCTTGACCGCCGCGCGCCGGGAGACGGCTAACGCGCACCGGCAGTAATTACGGCTTTGATGAGAGCTTGTTTATTATGATAATAAAGAGTCGTCCTCCTCTCGGTTTGATTCCTCCGCCGCCGCCGCCTTTACAATCACAAAAGCTCGTTAATATCTGCATTTTTTATAATTGCGCAAATTGCCTTCGTCTCCTAGCAAAGCGCTAACCTCAGCCACGCGCGCACCTTCCGACGGTATATTTACAACCAGTGTCGCATTTTGATTTTATTGACATTTTTTGTTTTAAAGAAATACAAAATTAGCCGCAGTGAAAACATCTTATCTGAAACGAAACAATTAAAAATGCAGATTTCGGTGGAATAATGGATCCCAGGAGGTTTGGTGCAGAGTTTGGGGGATGCGGGGGGTGTAAGGGGGAGGTGGGGGGCTTAATTAAAGTTTACCAAGGCTGTGATGGGACACGACGGCCTGTTTTCAGACAATATTTGCAGAGCGTGTTTCAACCCCTTTGTAAACATTTAACAGTCTTAATCAACTCATTAATCAAGCAAATTGCAATCATAACGTCCAATTGTTTTCTGATGGGTAAATAAATGATAAACAGTCCCTTTTTCTTCTTGTCTTAATTGGGCTCCGGTCTGGGGCTGAGGGTGCGCAGAGAGGCCGGCTGAAATATCACATTTTGGTAAATAAATATTCAGGTGCATTTGGCGCGATTTGGAGAGAGCGATAACTGGGATGCCAAACGTGTTGAAGGTCTGGGAGCCGCTGCAGCTGTCAAAAGCCGAGCGTGGACTGTAAAAGACACCGACCTGAAGGAGAGAGGGCTACGGGAAGACCAGAGAGGGACTACAGAGAGAGAGACCAGAGAGAGACTAGAGAGAGAGAGACCAGAGAGAGACTAGAGAGAGAGACCAGAGAGAGAGCTCAGAGAGAGAGACCAGAGAGAGACTAGAGAGAGAGACCAGAGAGAGACCAGAGAGAGACCAGAGAGAGACCAGAGAGAGACTAGAGAGAGAGAGAGCTCACAGAGAGAGACCAGAGAGAGACTAGAGAGAGAGACCAGAGAGAGAGCTCAAAGAGAGAGAGAGAGAGAGAGAGCTCAGAGAGAGAGCTCAAAGAGAGAGAGCTCAGAGAGAGACTAGAGAGAGAGCTCAGAGAGAGAGACTAGAAAGGGACTAGAGAGAGAGACCAGAAAGAGACCAAAGACAGAGACCAAAGAGAGAGACCAGAAGGAGAGACCAGAGATAAATTAGAGAGAGACCAAAGAGAGAGACCAAAGAGAAATTAGAGAGAGACCAAAAAGAGAGACCAAAGAGATAGATTAGAGAGAAAGACTATAGGGAAATACCGGAGGGAGTTGGACTCTCTTTGGTCTCTCTCAGGTCCCTCTCCGGTCTCTCTCCTTGGTCTCTCTCTCTCTGGGCCTTTCTGGTCACACTTTATAGTTTATCCATCTGGTCTCCTTCTGGTCTCTCGCTGGTCTTTTTTGTCTTGTCTCTCTCTGGTCTTTCTCTCTAGTCTCTCTTTCTGGTCCCTCTGTAGTCTCACTTACAGACCCAGAAACTAGTTTTAATTAAACTTAATCACGGAGGACAGATTTACAAAAGAGACCTCCCCCTTTTCCTCACACCATCAAAGAGAGACCATAGCTCCTTCATTAGCGTCTCTCTCTCTCCGATACCTGGACCCGGCTCGTTAGCAGAGACCGTTCCCATCAGGCCACAGCGGTAACTCCACATCTTCATCACATCCTCATCATCACATCCTCATCACGTCCAATCATCCGCCATCGCATCCACCGAGAGCCGTGTCCGAGGAGCCGCCGCCCAGGAACCCGGCCGTAATGAGGCCGCCGCACCCTGCCGGTCAGAGCAGGACACGGGCGAGCATCCGTTAGCGAGGTCTGGCCGCTCCTAATCCTATTCTGTTGTGGAGTTTGGGATTTGATTTGTCTGGAAATGTTCAGTGGAAGTGGAAGCTTTTTGACACTCGCAGAATTCGGAAACTATGGGCAACTAGGACTCCCAGAGACAGATGTGATTGACAGCTCCCGTCAAAACCAAAAGAGGTCTGATAAAATTATAAAAATTGTTTACGATTTTTACCACTTTAATTAAAAGTAAGGAATGTCTGTTTTTGTTATTTCTTAGTGCTGAGAGAGACAAGGGAGACCAGAGGGAGCAGAGAGACTGGGGAGACCAGAGGGAGCAGAGAGACTAGGGAGAGGCTATAGGAGAGACTAGGGGTGAGAACCTATGGGTACCTCACAGTACGATACACAATACAATGCTCACGATAACGATATTATCACGATAACAATATCACGATCACGATTTTATCACGATATGATCGATATATTGGTCAGAAATATACAATATGCCAATATTTATGGCATAAATAAAAGAAAAAATACACTTTATTTCATGATAAATGGGATGGAGATGCGTAATGCGTAAAAGCCATATATGAAATATTGATACCAATTTTTTTATTTTTTTAATGTAAAAAAAAAAAAAAAACAACAAAAAACTTTGATATCGATACTTGGCAAATGCATATCAATAATCAAATCAACCAGAGGGAGCAGAAAGACAACCAGAGGGAGCAGAGAGACAACCAGAGGGAGCAGAGAGACAAGGGAGACCAGAGGGAGCAGAGAGACTAGGAGGAGACTAGGGAGAACAGAGAAAATGACCAAAGAGAGAGCAGAGAGACTAGGAATAAACTAGTGAGAAAGACCAGAAAGAAACCAGAGGGATCAGAGAGACTACGAAGAAACTAGCAAGAGAGACCAGAAAGAGACCAGAGAGACTGGGGAGACTAGAGAAAAGGAACAAAACAAGAGCAGAGAGACAAGGAAGAGACTGGGCAGAGGAAGACCAAAGAGAGAGAGACCAGAGAGAGACCAGAGAGAGACCAGAGAGAGACCAGCGACCTCTCTCTCTCTCTATTATGTAATCTGCAGCACTGACCAAGATCCACCAATCACTTTTGAAATTCCAACACACAGTTTCATGGTATTTCGTTGAAGCGTTGGTGTGGATTTTTTGTTTAATGATTTGACCTAGTTTAATTTTGATATAAACGTGTTTGACTTCCTGTCTTTTATGTTGTCTGTTTATGTGTTTCCTCCGACAGCATCTTATAGAACTTTAAATAACAATAACAACATGACAGTCACCTTTAATTAAAGTCTCTCTTGTTCCTCTCTCTGGTCCTTCCTTGGCCTCTCTCTTGTCTCACTCTCTGTTCTCTCTCTCTCTCTGGTCCCTCAACGGTCTCTCTCTTGTCCCTCTCTGGTCTCACTCTGGTCTCTCTCTCTGGTTCTTCCTTGGCCTCTGACTTGTCTCTCTCTCTGGTCTCTCTCTCTTGTCCCTCTCTGGTTTCTCTCTCTAGAATCTCTCTCTCTCTCTCTCTCTCTGGTCCTTCCTTGGCCTCTCTCTTGTCTCTCTCTCTGTTCTCTCTCTCTCTGGTCCCTCAACGGTCTCTCTGTGGTCTCTCTCTCTCTTGCCTCTCTGAGAGGAACCAGAGAGAGAGAGACCAGAAAAATTCTCTCTCCCAGAATCCACAATACGTCGTTGTAATGCTTAAAGACCCGCACACCTCGCATCATCACCGCTTGTTTTTGGCCTGGAGTGCCTCTGTCTCGTCTTATTTATCCAATCTCTGCTTGTGTGGCGCACCTTCCCGTTCCCCCGTACACATATTTTAACAGAAAAAGGCTCCAATTACCAACCACTCAGGCCCCGAGCTCCTGAAGAGGCCGGCTGAAGTGATTGGCCGCTGAAATGCACACTCGCGCTGGCGTTTGTCATTCCTCTTTCTTACCGCTCCAAACCGTCATTTGTCGGCTGATTTCCCGCCACGCGCCGTCTTGTCGACCAGCGCGTGCCGGTAATGCATCAGAGGAGAGTACCGCGAACGCAATTTCAAATCCACCACCTTCACTTAAGTTTTGATGAGCCCGTTGATGAGTGGCGGTAATTTGGACCTGGCGCCCCTCGAGGGAGCGGTGAAAAACGGTGTTGTCAAAGATGAAGCGGCTGTTTGTGCAGGTGCTTTGGAAAAACACATTCAACAAAGAATAAGTTTGTGTGAGAGAGAGAGCGGAGAGAGACCTGAGAGAGAGAGCGGAGAGACCTGAGGGAGAGAGCGGAGAGACCTGAGGGAGAGAGACCTGAGAGAGAGAGCCATGTGCAAAGGGAGGAGTGAGGCAGACCAGAGAGAGAGAGAGCAGAGAGAGAAGACAGAGACCAGAAAGAGCAGAGAGACTGGGGAGACCAGGGAGAAGGACCAGAGAGAGAGAGAGAGAGAGCAGAGGAAGACCAGAAAGTGAGACTTGAGATTGAGACAATAGAGAGACCATAGATAGAACACAGAGACAATGGAGACCAGAGAGAGACAGAAGAGGGAAACCAGAGAGTAAGACGAGAGAGATCGGAGAGAGAGAGAGAGACACTTAAAGAGTTTAAAGAATTTGATGAAAAAAGTTTTTTCAGCAACATTCTAACTTAGGATTCATATCTGGCTCTTCCCTCGGAGTCCAAAGGTGTGGTCCCCCCCCCTCTCACTGACAGACTGGCAGGCTCCTGGGGCCTCGGCGTTCCACATGTCCGGGTTCTTGAAAAGGTCGCCTCGGCACTAATGAATCTGAAAGCCAAAACACCTCATAAAGGAAAACATGTATTATCAGAAAAGCCAGAGAAATGGAAATGGTCTCAGGCTTGTGTTGGATTAAAGCTGGGGGATGTAAATCGGTGGAGCAGCAAGTTGTCTGTAGGATTTGACGGTTTTGGCCGAAGGAAGGAGGGAGGGAGGACCTCTCTTTTGATCTGGTCTAATGCCAGATATAGATGGTATATAGATACCAGATAGACTACAGAGAGACCAGAGAGAGACCAGGACAAGGATCAGACAGAGACTAGTGAGAGACGACAGAGAGAGAGAAGAGAGAGATGAGAGAGAGACTAGACAGGGACTAGAGAGACCAGAGACAGACCAGAAAGACCAGAGCGAGACCAGAGACAGACCAGAGAGACCAGAGAAGGACCAGAGAGAGACCAGAGAGAGACCAGAGAGAGACCAGAGAGAGACTAGAGAGGGACCAGAGAGAGACCAGAAAGAGATTAGACAGAGACCAGTGAGAGAGAGACTAGAGAGAAATGAGAGAGAGACTAGAGAGGGACCAGAGAGAGACCAGAGACAGACCAGAGAAAGATCAGAGACAGACCAGAGAGAGACCAGAAAGAGAGAAACAAAAATACATGTGAGTAACTAGTATTATTATTATTATTATAAATATTGCCCTTTTTTCAAATCATTATGGATCATAATTGACACACACACACACACACACACACACGCACACGCACACACACACGCACACACGCACGCACACACACACACACACACACACGCACAGGGGTCTTTGGGCGCTAAACAGTTTGTCCTTTTGCCTGGAATAACCACAGACGGTGTTAAATGTGCGCATCAGCCGCACCGAGCGTGAACCCGGGAGCAGCCGAGTGCACCGCGCCTCCATCTGCTCCACGCCGCACGCCGCCACAGGCCTTAACCTCGCGTGCCACGAGGCGGACCGCGGCATTAGCCAAACGGACCGACATTAGCCAAACGCACCGATATTAACTGACAACCGGGCAGCGCAGTGGTTAGCATTTGTACTACACAGCAAAAGGTTAGGGGTAGGGTGACTGACTTTGAACTTTTCTATATCATTTGATTGAGAGACCCGAGGGAGAGAAAGTTAGAGCAAAACTTTGTCCATGAGCACTTCCCTATTGGGCTTCATTGAGCTAGAAGGTTAGCGTTGTCCATCTGTATAAAGTCTATTGTCTGGAGCTGTCCATAGTGTTTCCTGACAAAAAGGAAGCTCCATATTTTTACATTTAGCTGTTACCTGTTTCTCTTCATCTCTGGATTTTCTAATCTGCTTTTGGCAAATCAACAATTTCGTGAAATCCTTCAAGACAAGTAGAAAATAGGTAACAATTATTACTCGCTTCTGGTTCAAATCCCATTCGGAACAAGCTCTTTCTGAATGGAGAGAGAAATGCAAATGTTCTCCGAGTGTCTGTGTAGGTTTCCTTCAGGTGCTCCGGTTTTTCAGGCTTTCGCTATGAGATGAGATTTTCTATGGGGTTAAGATCTGGAGACTGGCTGATGAGAGGAGGTTTTCACTCCAAACCTCACCATACATACATACATGGCCCCATTCACTCTTTCCTCCACCCGGATCCATCCTCCTGGTGTTTTGCAGAAAAAACGCCCTATAGCATGATGTTTCCACCCCCATACTTCACCGTCTGTATGTGATTTTCCGGATTTTTCTCCCTCATTTGTTTCTCATTGCGCAGACATCCCTCATTCTTTTTGTAGAATTGGCGGCTGAAGTAAATACCTTTTTGCCCGCTAAATACGATCTCGCCGCTGCATAAACAAAAGCAGCTGCAGGTGGACTTTTAATTACAGGAAATGTATTAAGCAATGTCCATTAATCACATTGACGTGGACTTATTAGACGGAGAGAATGCGGTGACGTTAGCAGAGATTCAAAACCCGAGGGGAGCGAAGCGGTAAATGCTGACGAATTGGAAACGAGAATTATTTTACAAAACTATTTGCGGTTCAGGTAGGAGCTCGGGCAGAAGACGCTGCTCATCCATCTCTGGGAATGGGTCACAAGGTTAACTCGGGATGAGGTGTTCTGTGTGTTGGATAATGTCAGGTCTGAGGTAAAGCTGGGGTACTTAGTCTCTTTGGTTTCATAGAGAGTCGTGTAAAAGGTGCATTTTGAGAAGAGATTGTTGGCAAACTTGTAGGAAAAAATGTCAGTTTTTGAAGTTTTTGGATGAGAGTTGATTGGCTGAGTGAGGGTGGTCCTCTAGGTTTTACTTTTCAGTCTGAAAAAGTATAGAGAGACTAGAGAGAGAGACCAGAGACAGACCAGAGAGAGAGACTGAGAGAGAGACCAGAGACAGACCTGAGAGAGAGACCAGAGACAGAGACTGAGAGAGACCAAAGACAGACTAGAGAGAGAGACTGAGAGAGACCAGAGACAGACTAAAGAGAGAGACCGGGGGCAGAAAAAAGAGAGAGACCAGAGACAGACCCGAGAGAGAGACTGAGAGAGACCAACAACAGACTAGAGAGAGAGACCAGAGACAGACTAGAGAGAGAGACTGAGAGAGAGACCAGAGACAGACTAGAGAGAGAGACTGAGAGAGAGACCAGAGACAGACCAGAGAGAGAGACTGAGAGAAAGACCAGAGACAGACAAGAGAGAGGGACTGAGAGAGAGACCAGAGACAGACTAGAGAGAGGGACTGAGAGAGAGCCCAATAACAGACCAGAGAGAGAGACCAACGGCAGACCAGAGAGAGACCAACGGCAGATCAGAGAGAGACCAACGGCAGACCAGAGAGAGACCAACGGCAGACCAGAGAGAGACCAAAGACAAACCAAGAGATAGAGACTGGAGTAGAGTATGGTGCAGTAGGGCTGGTGGAAACAGGACTTTATGAGGTGTCACTGACTAACCCAGACCCTGACTCCCGACCTCTATCCTCCGTCTCCTCACACACACCCAGCTCATTCTGATCACAGACCACACTGATCCTGCGTATTAGCCCGAGCACGGTCCCTGGAGCTTCAATCCCAACCCACCCCCCCAAACCTGCACATCCGGCTGAAGGGACCTGCGGAAATTGGCCTTTTTCCCCCAACTCTTCGCGGCGAGTGGCAATTAATGCGACTGATGAACGTGTGGCGCTCTCAAACACAACTTGGCTGAGTGGGAAGCGAGCGGTGGGTTGGCGGCCTCTCCACGCCGCACACGCCGCCTCTCTTAGACCCGCCGCTTATTAAGGGATGTTAATGACTCCTCGGCCCCCATGATCTACTCACCTGAGGAAGAGGCATGGGCTCTTTCTGTAGAGGGGGGGGAAACAGATTTAAAGAATTGTCTAAAACTAGAAAGGACTGAGATTTATACATTATTATTGGACCACAATGTATAATGTTGGGTTAAAGATCAAAGAGAGAAACCAGAGAGAGACCAGAAATAGAATCAGAGAGAGAATTTATTTACAGAGGGAGAGGGACCAGACTTAAAATTATAGAAAGACTTGAGAGAGACCAGAAAAAGGACCAGAGAGAGACTAAAGAGAGAGAGACGGGAGAGGGACCAGAGATGGAACCACAGAAAGACTTGAGAGAGACCATGACGAACGATGGGGAGAAGAGACCAGAGTTAGGATTAGAGAAAGACTTGAGAGAGAGCAGAGAGAGACCAGAAGGAGAGATTAGAAGGAGAGACCAGAGAGAGAAACCGGAGAGCGACCAAGAATAGAACCAGAGAGAGACCAGAATGAGAGAGGGACGGGAGAGGGACCAGAGAGAAACCAGAGATGGAACTGGAGAAACACTTGTGAGAGACCAGAAAATGAACCAGAAAGAGACCAGAACGAAAGATTGGAAGGAGAGACTGGAGAGGGACCAGAGAGAGACTAGAAAGAGACAAGAGAAAAACTAGAGAGAGAGAAGAGAGGGACGAGAGAGTCAGAACTGAGAGAGAGACAACAGAGAGACCAGAGTAAGACCAGAGAAATGCTAGAGAGGGCCTAGAGAGAGTGTGGGACAAGAGCGAGAAGGGAGAGACCCCAGATAAAGACCAGTGTGAGACCAGAGAGAGAGAGACCAGAGAGAGATACACACCATTTTGACAGATTTTCAAAGGGGATACTTCTCTTTTTGCAAATTAACTCTCCACGCTTTCTTACACCTCTTTGACATTGATTACAACATTTTTCTTATTACTAACTCTTGCGTTTGGTCCGATTTCCTTTCCCAATAATTCCCGCTTGTAACCATGCGAGCTCGTGTGTCAGCTCTGCTCCTTCACCCGGTCATTAGCATCTCTCTCTCTCTCTCTTCTGGTGGAGGCAGTGGGTCAGACGCATACTGACCCCAGGCCCTTCCCCTCCTCTCACCTCCGCACGACCAGCGCAGAAGCAGCCAGATTGATAGTCCAAATCCGAGCTGACACGCACGGCTAAAGATGCCAATGGTAATTAATTAGCATCTCCGGTTTTGAGGCCGGCTCGACGGGACGATGCCACTGGCCCCTGGGCGACGAGCTATCAGGGTCAGGTCTGCTCCGGGACCAGAGCGGGATTCGAGGGACATGGAAGCTACTTGTTTGTGAGGATTTCTACATTTGTCGGTCATTATAGATGTTTTATCGTGCTTAAAGGAGAAATGTATGAATTCATTTTGTTTGAATTTATACAGTGGTCCCTGGTTTAGCGCAGGGGTGATGTGTTTTAAGGTTTTAAGGCTGTAAAGCAGACACACTCAGAAACCAGAGAGAGACCAGAGAGAGATCGGAGAGAGACCGGAAAGAGACCAGAGAGAGACCAGAAAGAGACCAGAGAGAAACCAGAAAGAGACCAGAGAGAAAAGAGTGAGACCAGAGAGAGACCAGAAAGAGACCAGAGAGAAACTAGAGAGAGACCAGAGAGAGACCAGAGAGAGACCAGAGAGAGACCAGAGAGAGACCAGAGAGAGACCAGAGAGAGACCAGAGAGAGAATAGAGATTTCAAACGCTATTGCAGCTGTCAAAAGCCATGCATATACACTATAACAGCCATTCCCAAACTCAGTAACACCGAGGCCCCCTTAAAAATCTGATGGGTCTGCGTGGCCCCCCAAAATAATAACCAAGAAGACAACATTAAGAATAGGCTCTTCTGGTTATTTTATTTTGGGGAAATAGCCTCTGCTACAAACATTGTAATACAAAAATGATTACAGTGGCTTATTCAAGTCAAATAATGAACACAAATATTTTAATATTACAAACAAAACATTATAAATTTAACATTAAATAATTATATTATTATTTTTTTTTTTTTATGACCTCCCGCGGCCCCCCTGCAGTACCCTCGCGGCCCACCAGGGGGCCGCGGACCCCACTTTGGGAGACACTGCACTATAATATACACCTGCAGAGGAGAGAAGCTGAAAGGCAGGAGTAGGATCTCCTCAGCCTCAGTCCTGGAGCTAAAAGGGCCTATATCACGGTTTTTGACTTTTCTCTGCTTTAAACATGATTACAATGCTATTTGCCCTTCATACACAAGCCCACAGTAGTTTATTCATTGATTCTGTCAATCTTTTGTAAGAGAGCGATCTGTCTCCTTCCCCAGCGTGAGGCACAGAAACGCTCGGGTCCACTTCAGTGACAAAAACCACACTGATGACGCGCATGACCCCGTTTGCTTTGTATTTAAAATAGTTGTTAAATACTTTTGTCAAAACGGGGTAAACAATACACAATTAGTATGCTGTTTTTTGTCAAAAATAATAAAAATAAAAATAAATGAAAAGCCGGCGGGAGGTGATTGACGGATCAAAACAGCGAATCAGAGCGCACAGGCTCCGGCTCCCGAGTCCAGCGTCTGTGGTCTGGTCTCGCGGACACCACATAGAGCTGCTGTTTTTATGCTTTTGTCAGCAACTAAAAGTGTTAGGATCACGTCAACTTGAATGAAGTGTGTTATGGGTGTAAATATGTGACACACTATTTGGCCCTAAGAGGAAGAAAGCGGCTCGACTTTTTTCATCTGTTCATCTCATGGATCTATTATAATACCGGTTCATCTGCGACACTTCACTGAGACTGTTCCAGAACTACAGGGACAATGGAACTGGACTTACTCAAAGGCTGATCTGGAAACACGTTATTCCCACGGTAAAAGACGTAACTCGGACCCCCTCGATCTGTAAGTAGTGACGCTAACTCGCTGTATACTTCTGTAAACTAAATAACTAGGGTCTGATTGTGCATCGAGGACATAGGGCTCGATCTTCAGCCTGAGTCCTGGATCCACAGCCTCAGTCCTGGATCTACAGCCTCAGTCCTGGATCCACAGCCTCAGTCCTGGATCTACAGCCTCAGTCCTGGATCTACAGCCTCAGTCCTGGATCCACAGCCTCAGTCCTGGATCTACAGCCTCAGTCCTGGATCTACAGCCTCAGTCCTGGATCTACAGCCTCAGTCCTGGATCTACAGCCTCAGTCCTGGATCTACAGCCTCAGTCCTGGATCCACAGCCTCAGTCCTGGATCTACAGCCTCAGTCCTGGATCTACAGCCTCAGTCCTGGATCTACAGCCTCAGTCCTGGATCCACAGCCTCAGTCCTGGATCTACAGCCTCAGTCCTGGATCTACAGCCTCAGTCCTGGATCTACAGCCTCAGACCTGGATCTACTGGACCTAAAGAGGTATATTTCAGTTCCAAGCTTCAAGTAGACACAGTACATTGCCTCAAAAGGTGATCCACCAAACACCAAGCAGGCAAGTCCAAACTGTTTTATGATTGTGTCACAACATTCTAAATAAGAAGCCATTTTAAAGTCCAGAATCCAGTCAATCCAGCTCCAATCCAGGTTTTTAAATCCAGGTTTTCAGACCCAGGTCATGTTTGTTGAACTAAAGTGGCCCTCTTACTAAAAAGTTTGGACGCCCCTGTATGAAAGTATCCAGACACAAACTTCTGAAAACATGTCATTTCTGTGAAACTACAGATCATGATCAAATCGGACTTTTCGGCCTTATTTGCATTTTTGGCATTTCTCTGTGATTAAGTTCATCCGAGTGTGAGAGCTGTGTCACATTCTGTTGTTCTTGGACGTATAGAGCGCCGCTTCCCGCGCCGCTCCCCTCGCCGCTCCCCTCGCCATCAGGCCTCTTCGGTGCGTTCCATCGACTGTGGCGTTGCTGGCACCTCTCTCGTCGCGTTTTTACTATAAATTTGCATGCATTAGTTCAGATTCCCCAATCCGTGTTGGTACATGCTGCAGGCTCCGAGGACTCTAATGTCCAATGACAGAACTCACGGACTCTTGTTCTTCACAATTTTTCATTTTAACTTGTGTTTGTGTGTTTTTGTCGTTTTTTGTGCGTTTTGTTTTACAATGTGTTTCTCATGCACCGTGTATTTACTCCATCGTCATGTAAACGCTACTATAACGTGACAGTTACCAGTATTATATCTCTGGTCTCTCTCTTTTGTTTGTCTCGCCCCAGTCTCTCCCTATGGTAACGCTCTTTTGTCTCTCTAACTTCGGTCTCTCTCTGGTCTCTCTTTTGTCTCTCTCACTATGGTCTCTCCCTATGGTCTCTCTCTCTGGTCTCTCTCTCTGGTCTCTCTCTGTCTTGTCTTTCTCTTGTCTCTCTCTTTAGTCTCACCCTGCTGTCTCTCTCTAATCTCTCTGTCTGGTCTCTCTCTCTGGTCTCTCTCTAATCTCTCTGTCTGGTCTCTTTCGGGTCTCTCTCTCTCTGGTCTTTCTCTTTATAATCTCTCTCTCTGGTCTCTCTCCCTGGTCTCTTTCTTTGGTCTCTCTCTGGTCTCTCTAATCCCTCTCTCTGGTCTCTTTTGGGTCTCTCTTTTTGGTCTCTCTCTATGATCCTTTCACAGCCCTCAATCCTACAGAAGGATCAAAGAGAAAGATTAGAGAGTATTATACAGTGTATGCACGGCTTTTGACAGCTGCAGCAGCACACACACCTACGACACTCACTCACAGCTGTCGTGACTTCAGGTGAGTGTATAAAATGTGATGCCGTGGGGTCATAGAGCTGCCACTTTACATTTTTCACTTATCGCGGCTTTTTTTAGAACACATCACCCCTGCGACAAACATAATTTTACCTTTCATTGACACGGTAGACTGGTCCATTAAAACAAAAATCCGCCAAAACACGACAGCCTTTTCGAGGTTAATCGTCCTGTACAATAAAAATGTTGTGGATCCAAAGTCGTGAAGGTTCAAACCTCTGTCTCTAGCCTCAGGTCCGGAGGGTTCGGCGAGTTCTGCCCTCATTACCGTCTGGAAACTATGAGCGCAGGTACCTTAAAACAGCCCCCAATTACACTTACAGGCATTTTCCATGACACGAGCGATCTAATCCCACTTTTCAACGTTTTCATAAACCCCCGGAGGTTTGGCTTGCCCGACCGCACTGTTTGGATCTGTCTTCTCCGACCGTGTGTGTGTGTGTGTGTGTGTGTGTGGCAGACCTGGGAGGTGAAGAGAGGGAGTGATGACAAAAGACAGGGAGCAGAAAGAGAGAGAGAGTGCGTTTGATCACATGATGGCTCTGGTTTGGGCTGAGCGTTCATGTCAGACTTCGACAAGGTTTTCTAGAAGACTAGGACATGCAGGGCTGAGATAATACAGCGTACATGGCAAGGTTAATGGTTAATAGAAAATTTTCGATCATTAAAATAAACTTGAGATTATCTACTTTCATGTTTTTGAATTTGAAATAATGTCTACAGGGGAAATATGTGGGGAAACAAGTGTAAAGGGTAAAACGTGATTTGGGACTGTAACTCCCTATGCTGCCACTAGAGGGAGACCACAGAGACCAGAGAGAGGCTATAGAGAGAGAGCGCATGAAAAGTAGAGAGAGGCCTGCTAGAGACCTGAGTGAGATACCATGTAGAAAGAGACCAGAGAGGAACTAGAGGTAGATGAGGAAGAGAGACCACAGAGAGACCAGAGAGAGACCAGAGAAAAACTAGAGACACCAGATAGAGCAGGGAGAGTAGAGAGAGACCAGAGAGAAACCAGAGGGGGATGAGAGAGAGAAATTAGAGAATGAGGCCAGGGAGACCAGAGAGAGACCAGAGAGAGAGCGCATGAAGAGTAGAGAGAGGCCTGATAGAGACCTGAGTGAGATACCATACAGAAAGAGACCAGAGAGGAACCAGAGGTAGATGAGGAAGAGAGACCAGAGAGACCACAGAAAAACTAGAGACACCAGATAGAGCAGGGAGAGTAGAGAGAGGCCAGATAGAGACCTGAGTGAGAGACCAGAGAGGAACCAGAGGGAGATGAGAGAGAGAAATTAGAGAATGAGGCCAGGGAGACCAGAGAGAGACCAGAGAGAGACCAGAGAGAGACCAGGGAGAGACCAGGGAGAGACCAGGGAGAGACCAGAGAGAGACCAGAGAGAGACCAGGGAGAGACCAGGGAGAGACCAGAGAGAGACCAGAGAGAGACCAGGGAGAGACCAGGGAGAGACAGACCACTGATTGAAGCAACATGTATACTTTTTCATAATCATGTGCCACAGCTTTAAGAATCAGTGACATCACAGAAGTATCCACTACTTGACTTTTCGCTGGATCAAAGCAGGGATTAAAACGAGACCCAAACAACCTGGACTCAGCACATACCTCCAGCTCGCACCGACCACAGTTTGTTGCCACATTTGTTGCTCATTAAGTCTTCAATGAGAGACGTTCAGGAGGAGCCGAGGCACCTATGCACCACATGAAGAGGAGCGGTGGATGCACTGAAGCCACCGCGCTCCAGAGACGTTATTGGAACCAGGCATGGGGGATTGGGAGGGTTAAAAATACAGAGAGACCAGGGAGAGACCAGAGAGAGAGGAAAAAGAGAGAGAGACCAGAGAGACTAGAGAGAGAGGCTAGAGAGAGAAAGACCATAGAGAGGCAAGAAGGGGGGGGAGAGAGAGAGAACAGAGAGAGACCAGGGAGACAAGAGAGAGGGAGAAGAGAAAGAGACCAGAGATGCAAGATAGAGGGACTAGAGAGAGGCAAAAGAGAGGGAGAAGGGAGGGAGACTAGAGAGACCAGAGAGAGACCAGAGAGACTAGAGAGAGGAAGAAGAGAGAAAGACCAGAGAGATGCTAGAGAGACCAGAGAGAGAGAGAGACCAGAGAGAGAGAGAGAGACCAGAGAGAGGCAAGAGAGAGGGAGAAGAGAGAAAGACCAGAGAGGGATGCTAGAGAGACCAGAGAAAGACTAGAGAGAGGGAGAACAGAGAGAGACCAGAGAGAGGTAAGAGAGAGGCAAGAGAGAGACACTAAAGAGAGAGACTAGAGAGGCAAGAGAGAGAGACTATGAGACCAGAGAGAGGCAAGAGAGAGGGAGCAGGGAGAAAGACCAGAGAGAGAGGCTAGAGAGAGAGACAGAGACCAGAGAGAGAGACTCGAGACACGAGAGAGACACGAGAGAGACACTACAGATGGGAAGAGAGAGGAAGCAGGGAGAGAGACCAGAGATAGAGAGACTGGCGGGACCAGAAAAGAGAGCAGATAAAGAGAGAGAAACTAGCGAAACAGAGACCAGAGAGCAACCACAGAGATAAACCAGAGAGACCAGACAGAGACCGGAGAGGGAGACATCAGAGAGAGAGAGAGACCACAGCACCTATACACCACATGAAGAGGAACAGTAGGTACCGCGCTCTGGGGCCCTTATTGGAACCAGGCGTCCGGGGGGGTGTGGGGCCGGGGGGGGGGGGGGGGGGGGACTCGGCGAAACCACAACACAGGGCCCCTGGAAAACAAACTTGCGCGAGGCTTTAGAGCGCTCTCCCATTCTTGGCCGCGCTTTCAAAGATGTGCGGGTTGACGTTTGATCTGGGTTCAATAATTATTTGGCCCTTTTTGCTTCGGAGCCGCTGTCCCCGTGGCTCCAAGCAGTCGGAGGGGTTCTCAAGGTGCGGACCCCCCTCCCTTTGGGTATTTTTAGCGCTGCTTTCCTGTCTTCCCTCCACCGTCTTTCGGCAGTTGCCAATCGCACACGAGGAGGAAGGCTGACGCAGCAAAAACGCAGGGGCCTGGGCTTGATTATGTGTTATCAGGACTCGGAGCAGAGAGAGACACGTTCTTGTCTGGTTGCGTTAGTAAAATTTCAATTTCCATTCTGTCAGTATTTTGGACCATACCCACTGAACTTTACCCTCTCTGGGCCACCATCAATGTTTTGGGGTGTAGTGTTATTTTAATGTATTAAGTGCAAAAAGTTGGCATTATTCATATTTACACAATATATTTTCCGTTTTCTCGCCACACTACTTTAAAGTGTGGCGAGCTACAGAGAGCTACCAAGCTATAAGTTTATATACCCCTGCTCTAGGTCGATCCCCACTGAGACATGGTGGTGATTGGATGAAATGGGACAAAGTGAGAGGTTGGTTTTACCGCACAATAAACATATTTAAGACAGTGTGTGTGTGTGTGTGTGTGTGTGTGTGTCCCTGGTGGCAGCATGGGGAGTTACAGTACAGAGAAAAAGGCTTTTATTTTTATCCCTCATATTTGTGTCACTGTATATTATATTTTTACTAAAGATCATTATACATTCTCAAACATGAGCTGGCAAAGTCAAATTTTTATTTCCATAATTAAGGAATATTTTAAAAGTCATTAGTGTGTTGTAGAAAGCACATGTGTGACAACTGTGAAAAGTCTGGCAGTCTATCAAATTGTCTAAGTTGATGTTGTGCGTGTGTGTGTGTGTGTGTGTGTGTGTGTGTGTGTGTGTGTGTGTGTGTGTGTGTGTGTGTGTGTGTGTGTGTGTGTGCGTGTGTGTGTGTGTGTGTGTGTGTGTGTGTGCGCGTGCGTGTGTGTCTACGTGTGTGCATGTATGTAAATGTGTGTGAGGTTAAATGGTTATAACAGGAAACTCTTTAGGTTGTGTGTGTTTTTGCATACATACATACTGTACATACATATGTGGTGTTAAATATTATTGTATAAAACCATATATTATACACACACACACATACATGTAAACATATACTTATACATGTTTAACGCACTATACAAAACTAAAAACCCTTTGTTTCTTCCCAGCAGCTGCCTCCACTGTAACCCCCCCTCGCCTTCTCACCACATAAATAACATGTCCAAAAACTCCATCATGTATGCATACCCCCAACTTTGAACTTCGAATGCATCTTCCAAATGTCCCAAAAATATATTTAAAACCCAGACGGGACTGAGGGAGACCGCCGAGTCCATTATTAGACCATGAATGCATAATAAGTGTGTGCAATTAGCCCCGGCCTTTCCCTTTCGCTTTGGCATATTGTAATTAATGTGCTGTCTGTATGGCCAATCAGTCAGAGAGCATGGGGCTGATCTGGGAGTGGGACGGGGGGCAGGGGGAGGGGCCGGGGGGGGGGCAGATTAGGGGGATAATTGGGGGTTTTCTAAATCTCAGGCATTCCACCCAATCTTAAAACATTGATGATCGGTGTTAAATATTGGCCAATGTGAACTTATGCTATGGTTAAGACTGTGGCTATAGCAGAAGTCTGAGACACCATACTCATACTGCATTACGTTTTAAAGCTGGGGGACCTATTTTCCTGGTTCATAAATATTGCCATGTGTTTTGACCCAGGGACAGAGTTATGTAAAAGTAGAATGTTGTGAAGAAGAGCCCTGTGAGTGACTATGTGACGGATTGAGCTGAGAGCTGATTGGCTGAGTGAGGCTGGTCCTCTCTTTTTCACTTCTCTGTCTTAAAAAGTTGATAAAAAAGATGTGAGAGAGGCCAAAAGTGCAGAGAGACCAGAGAGAGACCAGAGAGAGACCAGAGAGAGACCAGAGAGAGACCAGAGAGAGACCAGAGAGAGACCAGAGAGAGAACAGAGAGAGAACAGAGAGAGACCAGAGAGAGACCAGAGAGAGACCAGAGACAAGAGAGAGACCAGAGGGAGACAAGAGAGAAACCAGAGAGAGACAAGAGAGAGACCGGAGAGAGACCAGACAGAGACCAGAGAGAGACCAGATAGAGACCAGAGAGAGACCAGAGAGACCAGAGAGAAACCAGAGAGAGACCAGAGAGAGACCAGAGAGAGACCAGTGAGAGACCAGAGACAAGAGAGAGACCAGAGACAAGAGAGAGACCAGGGAGACACCAGAGAGAGACCAGACAAAGTACGGAGAGACCAGAGAGAGACCAGTGAGAGACCAGAGACAAGAGAGAAACCAGAGACAAGAGAGAGACCAGGGAGACACCAGAGACCAGACAAAGTACGGAGAGACCAGAGAGAGATCAGAGAGAGACCAGAGACCAGAGAGAGAAGAGAGACCAGCTAAAAGCTGATTCAAAGATATTACACAGATCAAAAATACACACATGTGAAAACTAGTAATCAAAACTTTTTTAAGAGCTAGTCAATATTGTTATGCTTTTGAAAACTAGGTACCCCAGCTTTAACTCCACCATGGTGCGAAATGCCTTGATCGCTAATAATCTTATGGGTAAATCTGGTTTATTCCGGATCGTCAGTCAAGGCCCGGATCACCTCAAGTCTCCAGAGACGGATCAGAAAATCTTTAAATTTGCACGTGATGCTCATTTGCTGGTTCTGTAATTTAGATCAAACGTGGCCATGTAAATGAGTCCGGGTTTTGGTAATTAGGTGACGCCTGAGTGGGAGGGGGGGTGGAGTCTATTAAAAATGGGGGGGCTGACGGGGGGGGGCGGGGTTAGGGGCGCGTCAGAAGCCAGGGCCCTCCTCACCGTAACACCGTGTTATGGGAAGAATCGTTTAGCGTGACAATAAAAAAAAAAAAAAAAGGGGAGAGAAAATAGTCCCACTGGCGCACAGCTACAAAATGGGTCAGTGTGTTGCGATTTGGCTTGTCTGTTCCACTGAGCCCAAGCACCGGGGCCCTGGACCCCTGCCAAAGAGGCTCCCAGGGGCCCCCACTGTACACACACACACATAAGGCACATACCAGGACAAGAAGCACTCCTCGATGATCCCCCAGGTCCTACTTAGTGGAACCTCCAGGGTCCAAAAACGGAAAATCAGCGACGACATCTTCTTGACAAACTTGTAAACTACACAATATACTTTACTTCACTCTACTCTAAAGTACTGCACTCTACCCTACTCTACTGTACTTTACTCTACTTCACCCTACTCTACTCTTCTCTACCCTACTCCAATCTACTCTTCTCTACTATACTCTACTCTAGTCCAATCCACTCTACTCTACTTTACTCTATTGTACTGTACTCTGCTCTACTGTACTCTACTTTACTCTACTCTACTGTACTCTACTTTACTCTAGTCTACTCTACGCAACCCAACCATACTGTACGCTTCTCTACTTTATCTAACTGTACTCTACCTAACATCTTACCATACCCTACTCTACTGCACTTTACTCTACCACATATACTACCCTACTCTACTCTATTCTACAAACAGTACTCTACCCTTCCCAACTCTACTCTACCATACTCTAGCCTACTCTAATCTACTCTACTTTATTCTACTCTACCCTACCCTTCTCTACTTTACTCAATTGTACTCTATCATATATCCTACTCTACCCTACTCTTCTTTACCCCCTACTCTTCTCTTCTCTACTCTACTCTACTCTACTCTACTCTACTCTATTCTACATAACACTGTTTAACCAGTACCAGGTCCTTCTTTTGTCCCTCTTGGTCCTGGTTCGATCCTGGCAGAGCTAGTACTAAAGAGTAGAGTAGAGTAGAGTTGAGTAGAGTAGAGTAGGACTGGTGGAGAAAAATATTGAGTTAATTCTCCCAATTTCAAAACAGTGCGTGTGAATGCGCCCAAACCGGAACCAAAACTCAACAGGTACCGGAGGTCGAGCGTCCTCTGGCTGTGAGGAGATGTTACCGACCAATCAGGAGGCCTCATGAATACACACGTGACCACAACGGCGGCGCTACACACGGGCGCCATTTTAGAACCCAGAGCAAATCCATGAAAGATTATAGCTCCATAAACACAGTATATTCTACATTTGAACAGATTTTTCACGGAACAGTCGACGTCGCAGCCGTTGTAAATATTGCATTTTTTGTGTACTGTTTATTTATATGTGGGTGTTTACAGTTCTGGTTGTGCTCCGGATATATATACGTGTCTGCTTGCGTAAACACCAACTGAATCAATAGAATATACTGGACATGCGGCGGAAACAGGCATTTTCTCATTATTTCACAAAGTCCCAATATTTTGTCATGTTTTTGGCTTCTTACGGCTCGAATGCAGTCATGGTTTGATACTGCTCAGAGATTGTATGTACAGGCGGACAATGCTAACTCGCTAGCTCAACGAAGGCTGATGGGAAAGGGTTAAGGTCTCTCTCCCTGGTCACATTCTCTTGTCTCTCTCTCTCTTGTCTCTTTCTGGGCTCTCTCTGGTTTCTCTCTCTAGTCTCTATGGTCTCTCTGGTCTGTCTCTTTGGTCTCTCTCCCTGGTCTCTTTCTCATATTTTTCTGCTCTCTCTGTGGTCTCTCTCTTTGGTCTTTCTCTCTAGTTTCTATCTGTGGTCTCTTTCTAGTCTCTGGCCTCTTACTTGGGCGGAACGGTGGCTGAGAAGAAGGTCCTGGGTTCGAATCCCGGTTGGACCAGGGCCTTTCTGAGTGGAGTTTGCATGTTCTCCCTGTGTCGGCGTAGGTTTCCTCCGGGTGCTCCGGTTTCCCCTACCACTAAAAATATGTACAATAGGTCTGGCATGTGCCTCCTGTACTGGCGACCCCCACTCCCAAAAAATAACAATTGTAAACTGCTTTGAGACTCCGATGTGCAGTGAAAAGGCGGTATATAAATCAAGATTACTTACTACTACTACTTACTACTACTTGTCCATCTCTAGTTTTTCTGGTCTCTCTCTGCCCTCTTTCTAGTCTCTCTTTGGTTTCTCCCTGGTCTCTCTGTCTCCTTGGGCTCTCTCTCTCTCTTTCTAGTCTCTCTGGTCTCTCTCTCTGCCCTCTTTCTAGTCTCTCTTTGTTTTCTCCCTGGTCTCTCTCTCCTTGGGCTCCCTCTCGCTCTCTTTCTAGTCTCTCTTTGGTCATCCTGCTCTCAGCTCCTATCTTCTGCAGCCGTATTCCACAGTGTGCGCACGGCTTTTGACAGCTGCAGCAGCGCACACACCTATAACCAGCAGCTCAGACATCTCTGGTCTCTCTCTCTCTTCATCAGTCAAGAGTCCAGTTCTTTACAAAAGTATAAAAGTGTGTGACGAGAAACATAGAACAGCTACTCCAAGGATTTTCACTGCTTTGATTTTGTTTTCAATTTAACAAAAGACACGGACTCATTTTAAAGTAATTGTGTTATTCTTACATATGTTTAGTTTAGACCGGGTTTTGCAGTAGCAGAAGCATGTGTTAGTGTTCTCCACGCTTTGCCAGATTTCATAAAGACTATTTCTTCGAGGTCTTCAAGACGCTCTCTCCCGTTTGTTTAGTTTGAAAGAAACCGTTTTTTTGTACAGCATCAAAGTCATCACTCCAGCAGCCTTCTCCATAGACTCGTTTGCATCTCTCGCTGTAGATTATTGTGTTTAGCTGTAATTTCCTTGGCTCCAGACCGCGGCGCAGGGAACACGCCGACATAATGATCAGACATGAGTTTTTCACCGCAGCCAGAGAATGTCAGCGCGATCTGCCAACTCAAGACTGCACCGTAACCTCCGCCTGAGCCCTGCACTCCCGGCTCCCAAAAAATCCCAGCGTTCTGCCGCCTGCCTGTCTCCTCTCGCAGATAACAATCTCGTCCTTCGCTGTTGCCAAAACACGTCTTGGAAAACGCAAAATTTACCAACATCGTTTCTGTGTATTTTGAAAAAAATAAAAATAATAAGCAAAAGTACAATTTTTTTTGTCTCGGTGACGCACGCCAAAAGAAAAGTTTCGCAGAAGGTAAATGCAACATGGCGGGGTGGGCTGGTGGCTCTCTGTGGGGAGGGGTGCCACATGGAGCAGCGGGTGTTGCCAGGTTGGCCCGGTGACACCCAGCATGGGAGCCGCAGACATAAACCCGCGGATTAGACACTCGCGCCCCATATTGCGAAGAGATAATTGATAAACTTGAATCTTGGTTGGAGTGTTGTGCGTTTGCCAAAAGGAAGAATTTCTGTCTGAATTTCTGGTTATTTTTATATCAATTCAGATTTCAGCAACGAGACAGTAAAGGAGCGGCTCAGACCCAATACTGCAGTTTTCAAATGAAGTCCTGAGATTTTATTATTTCGTGATTTTTGATAAATCATCATGGAGATATTTACTAGAATTAAGATCTTAAAATCTCAAATTACTTTTAAATAGTGTGTGTGTGCGTGCGTGTGTGTTTGCGTGTGTGTTTATATGTGTTTAGGTGTGTGTGTGTTTATATGTGTTTAAGTGTGTGTGTGTGTGTGTGTGTGTGTTTATATGTGTTTATGGTGTGTGTGTGTGTGTGTGTGTTTATATGTGTTTAGGTGTGTGTGTGTGTGTGTGTGTGTGTTTATATGTGTTTAGGTGTGTGTGTGTCTGTGTGTGTGATGTGCAAACTTACTGGAAATTACATAAAATCTCAAATCATAAAAATGTCACAATTTAAATGTGTGGGTGTGTGTGTATTTGTGTGTGTGTGTGTGTGTGTGTCTATATGTGTGTTTGTGTGTGTCTATATGTGTGTTTCTGTGTTTGTGTGTGTG
>OZ035844.1:16888561-16921061 GCA_964034765.1 Knipowitschia caucasica
GAATGGATGAGGCCGAGCTCGCGATGGTTTTCAATATCCCCACACTTAGCCGCGCACACACAACCCGCGCACACTTAGCCGCGCACACACAACCCGCGGTTATTTACCCACAACCACGAGTCCTCTATTAGATTCACGCCGCAATATCTCGTCTCGGAAGTTGGAAAGATTTTGTAAAAGTTGTAACAAGAAGCTAATGCGCCGCCGTCTGTTCTCTCCCTCGCCCCCTTCATTAGCTAGCGTTCTAATCTGCCGATGTGGCGATAAAAAATGTACACCAACGGAAGAATGCGTCGCTGGTCTGACACGCCATTTCGGGGTGATGCATGGTCCGGGGTGCGCACTCCGGGTTTTGAACACTTCCAATTGAAAGGTCAGCGTGGTTTCCATGACGGCTAGCAAAGAGCGCGCATTCAATTTTCCTTCTTTTCTGTCCGCGTAAACAAAGGTTGCGGAGATGCTAGGCGCGATAGGCCCCGTCATAACCGCACACCAGCGAGCGCGCCGTTGTAATCGACCTAACCTGTTTATCTGTAATAGTCCCAAGCCGCACCATAAACACAGCGGGTTGCCTTTCGCGCCGGTATCCGAGAAAACCAAGTTGTTATCTGAACATATGAGGCATCTGCGGCTATCTTCCATCACGGCCGCAAACCGTAATAGCTTTTAAAGTAGTTACCTGCAAAGTCTTGACATTTATTACGGCCGTTTTTGCCCGCCACGCTGCGCAAAAAGGACCCGCGCTATCGCCAGCAAAGATCAGTATGAATTATTGTTTGGAGCCAAGGTGGAAAATTGTACTTTGGCGTGGCGTTTGGGCGCGATAAATCAAGCAGTCAGTTCTACACATCGCTGGGCCGGGGAAAAAGGTGCTGAGGGCAGGGGTTTTTGGAGAGACCGCAAGCCGCCGCCTCTGTCCATTTCCGCCCATGTGAAAAAGCTTCCACCAGATCGACTTTAGTCCATTGCTCAAACAAGACTGGGAGGGTTAAGAGAGGTGTCGGGGAAGATGGCGGTTACAGCTGCGGCAGGAGGAGGTTCTGTAAGCAATACGGACCCCGAGGTTTGCAAGAAAATATGGTGGAGATATGAGCGGTTTGTGGCAATTAGTATGAACTATATGTGACGGAGACAAGAATTGGAATTTTAGTTTATAAATGCCGCAATATTGGCCTACTATACATCCATCCATTCATTTTCTTCTGCTTCAGCCAGTACCGGGGTTGCAAATTCTCCCTAAATCACAACAGCAGAACAGATCAGATTCTGAATTAATAGGTTGAAAGACAGGAAATGCATAAATGGCTGAGACACGACGATCATTTCTCTGAATAGCAACATCTGATATACTTTGATGAATACATTTCCATAAACACAGAGAGATCAGAGGGGATAGGTTGTAGATAAGGATTAATATCTCCATTCAAAATTACACTTTAATATAAAATAAAACATGAGAATAATTATGGCAAAGATTATAAATGACCAGTCCCTGTAATGTCATTTTTAATACGCTTTTCGCTCCAGGTCAAATCATGGGTCATATTTAGCGAATTTTGTTTCGATTTTTTTTGAAGGGACAATGTACAGAGACATGAAGCTCAAAGACGGATATGTTCTGCACCGGATTATAACTAAACATTTGTTAGCATACTGTAGGTACTTTTTGGTCCCTGTGTCCAGTGCATTTGATCCATCCTGAATGCCTCTCGGGTCTCAATCAGGAGCAGTGGTCGCCGTGGTAACAGGAGGCCCAATCTAGAGAGCTGGATGATTTTAACAATTGTACATGTTTTGGTGGAAACCGGAGCACCTGGAGGAAACCTGCAAAGATAACAAGGATTTGAACCCTGGACATCCTGGCCGAGAAGCGAGAGCGCTAACCACCCAAGGAGTATAGACCGATACACATGGTATGGAAACATGTATTTCAAGGTTTGTAAAATTTTTCACTTGCAGATCCCGTCCGACCTCTGAAGCTAAGCAGGGAAGGGCCTGGTTTGTACTGTGATGGGAGGCCTCGGGGAACACCAGGTGCAACAGTGTATCCTGAAAAACGCTGTACAAAACCCTTGCATTATTATTTCAAACTCTCTGAAATAAGATATTTTTAAATTCTTATTTCTGGTAACAAGCAGATCCACTGGTGTCAGATCCACTGGTGTCAGATCCACTGGTGTCAGATCCACTGGTATCAGATCCACTCTTGGAATAACCAACAGCACCTTGTAAATCACGGATAAAAAGCCAGTTTCTATTCTACTTTCTGGGCAATTCGTCGGGAGAATTTTTGGCAAATACTTTAATACCATAATTGCCCCATTCATGATTAAAGCGGCGCTCTAAAGACAAAACGGGCGCAAATCTGAAGACAAAACCTTCCCTTTCTCGCCGCCGCCAACAACCGGTTAAAATATTAAACACGTGAAATGAAAAACAAAGCATTAGGCAATTGGGAGGAGAGCGGCGCGTCTAGACCCACTTACAAAAGAGTGAGTCATTAACGTCTAACAAAATCCGGTGTCTGTCACTTCACCTAGTGCCAACGCCTACTGCAACGCCGCGGTGATATCTACACAACTCGCACCGCGCACGCACACACACACACACACACACGCTCGGTCCTCCCTCATCCTCATCAGTACACGACATTGCGAATGTATTCTTAGAGACGGTTTGATCGGGGGCGGAACTGGGAAGCCAGCTGGGGGGGGCCGCACCTTGCGGTAGGTCGGCTGTCCAGCTCTGATTTCGGGCATCAGTGAGGGCTCTCTTCCCGCTCGGTTGAGAGCCAACCAATAAACCACCCCCCTCCCACAAAGACACCCCCCCCCCAAGGATGTGAGACATTTTAACCGAGATTATACTAGTGGTGGTTTAAAACGAAAGGCGAAGGGATTTTACCTAGTGGTAGATAAAGCTGGGGGGTCGTAACTGTTCTATGTGGTTAATATTGCGTGTTTTAAAGGTTCCTTGTATCAAGTAGGTCTTTGGTGATGATTGTCAGACCACAGGCTGGCTCTGTCCTTGTTGTACCAAAACTATTGTAACGGAGCTTTGGCCTGACTCGTTTGTCCAAAATATGCGCTTCATAACTGAATCTTACTTATTCTTGATTACTGAACAATATACTTGAGATGTTAGGCTGTGGAGAGGGTCGCACCGTGAGTGGAGTCCTATCGGACACTTTGTGAGGGGAGCTGATTGGGCTTGCGTACATTGGTGGTACTCTCTTTTTTTTTTCCATTTTAATGCCCCGAACCAGCCTGAATGAGAGGGATCCCAATAAGAGAGCGACCAGAGATAGGACCAACGAGAAGAAACCAGAGAGAGATAAGGGAGAAGAGACCAGAGATGAGAACAGAGAGAGGGACCAACGAGAGACCATGAGAGATATCCGGCGAGAGTGACCAGCGGGAAAACAGCGAGAGGACCAAACTCAGTAGAACACCAAGAGACCGGGAGATCAGGCGAGTTGTTTTGAGAACTAAACGTGAGGGGACCAAAGAGACAGATCAGAGAGAGAACAGAGAGGGACCAAAGAGAGAAACCAGAGAGAGAGAAATGGCTCTTGCTGGCTCTCTCTCCAACCATAGAAACTGATAAACCAGAGAGAGAGCAGAATAAGTTAAGACATTCTTGACAAAATATTTCACTTCTGATGAGTTGCGTTTGTTGTTGAGCCAGCTAACCTCTTCAAAACAGAAAAGAGGATTTGTTTTCGTTATTCTCTCCACGTTCCCGGCACACACACACACACACACACAACTCACACCCCCCCACACACACACAACCCTCACACACTCAACACACACACACACTCACACCACACACACACACCACACACACACCACTACACCACGACCGCCTTCCTCGCTCAGCCGCTATACGTCGACGACCCACTACCTGTGCCCATATCTCGTCCCGACCTCCACCCGTCCAGGGCAGGCGTGGCGGTGATGCAGGGGGTAAACACGGCGGCCTCACGCAGACTTATATGATCCCTTTGGGGGTAATCGTGTGTGAAGGCATGAGGATCCAAAAGGGGCCGCTCCGACGTATACACTGCTGAATCAGGAGCCCCCCCTTGGGAGACCGCTGCGGCTGATTTGTGAGGCCATCTCGCTCAATTTGAAAACGTGCGATACAGATACTCTGAGGGGTGTTATAACGTTAGTATCAAGGCAAAGAAAATGAATATTCATAAGAAGCAAAGATAAGAGGTGAGTAAATTCTGTTGGGTTTATCGGGAGCCGTGGGGCAGGTGTGGAGAGACATTTACCTACAGTGTGTGTGGATGTTAACCCCGGATCAACCGAGAGCTCCGACGCTAAACTAGGACTCTTGATTCCACAGTTTGTAACCGGGTACGAGAACCTTTAACCAATTATTAAAAAAATGGGAAAAACACTCTTGTTTTCAAAAGAGTTGGCTTCTATCACTAGTTTTCCCATGCGTGACTCTCTGGTCTATATATTTAGTTTAGCCTGGTATCTCTCTTTGGTCTATCTCTCTGCTCTATCTCTCTGGTCTCTCTTTGGTCGCTTTCTGGTCTCTCTTTTTGGTCTATCTCTGGTTTCTCTCTTTGGTCTATTTCTGGACTTTCTCTTTGATCTCTTTCTCTGGTCTCTCTCCTGTCTCACCCTATGGTTTCTCTCTTAGATCTCTTTCGCTGGTCTCTCTCCTGTCTCACCCTATGGTTTCTCTCTTTGATCTCTCTCTGGTCTCTCTCTTTGGAGGAGGAGGCAAAAAACACAACATTATTAGAAAAAAACCGCTGGAGCCGGGGATTCCACACAGTGTTAACTCTGTATGTATGAATACTTTCGTACATCTTATTAGTTTTCCATTGTTTGAAAAATACCAAAACCAAAAGCTGTTATAATTCAAATAAAAACTGTATGGAAGTGGTTATAAACAGGACAAAATGTGCAAACGTTCTGGGTGTATTCGTGTTTGGAGAGGCACTGTATTCTGATTAGCAGCTTCTTAAGACAATAGCAAGTACTCAAAAATATCAGGTCTTTTCGGAGTTTGTGGGGCGCCAGATAATGTACACACACTTAGGTCTTTAGGCAGTTTACGGGGCGCCAGATGAGGTACACAGAATGCACCCAAAGGCAAATGAGTTCAGCCCCGTCTTCGGATGAACATGTCAGATACAATCACAACGTGTCAGAATCTATATCACTGAATTAATAGCCTCTTCGCCGCTAAATGAGCAGCCGTCCACCTGAACCACGGTTGTAATTACTCCTACATTACCGGCGAGCCCGACTCCCATTCATCACCGCCACTATCTGAGACGCAGCCAATCAGAGCTCCGATTGCTTAGAAGTAAAGAAAACAAGATAGTCTTCCCTCGCCGACCTTTTGACTGGCACGCTCCCAGGACATCCATCACGGTAACTTCGGACGTGCACTCGATGCTGGGGATCGGGGCCTCACAGCGCGGTGAAAAATGAGCGTGCGGTATCGGCCGTCAGAGGGACCGGGAGCGTCCGAACTCAGCCCCCGACCGGGAAATAGATGGCGAGGAGTTTAAGATAGAGTCGCAAGTGGCGTTTCCTTTTGTCACGCTAACAACTTCAGAGGGCAGTGACAATCAATGGGGGTAGATAAGGGGTGTGGGGAATGGAGAGTGTGTGTGGGTGTGTGTGTGAGAGAGAAAGAGAGAGAGGGGGGGGGGGAGAAAGTGAGAGGGGGAGGTGGGGTGGTGCCAGAGCAGGTATTTGATGTCGTTACTCATATCTGGCTTTGTTCGGTTGGTAGAGGGATGTTTCAGAAGGGTTGACAAAGTTTCGCGAGATTCAAGAACAGGACTCGGTCAGCGCGGCCCGTCCCTGAAATACACAGAGAATACCAGGCCGTGCAATATCAAAACTGTTATTATTATAAGCTGTAATTTAAACACA
Organism: Knipowitschia caucasica; assembly: GCA_964034765.1. Lineage (NCBI taxonomy): Eukaryota > Metazoa > Chordata > Actinopteri > Gobiiformes > Gobiidae > Knipowitschia > Knipowitschia caucasica. The sequence goes on from OZ035844.1 coordinate 16,894,477, forward strand.
AAAATGGTCCATACACAGGAAAAGAGACAGGAATGAACATCAAGGGGATAGGGTTTCAAAGGTACAGTATTCATCCAGACAATACTTTTGAAATTGATTTGAATCTGAAAGAGTGGTCAGAGAGGCTGAATTTGAAAACTTTTAGGCAATGTAATGTAAATCACTTCATCCAGGTCTATGTGTGACTGGCTTCAGGTGGACTGGTCTTCTGCTGGGACTCTGAGGAGCACAGGAACTGGCCTCCTGCTGGGACTCTGAGGAGCACAGGGACTGGTCTCCTGCTGGAACTCTGAGGAGCACAGGGACTGGCCTCCTGCTGGGACTCTGAGGAGCACAGGGACTGGTCTCCTGCTGGAACTCTGAGGAGCACAGGGACTGGCCTCCTGCTGGGACTCTGAGGAGCACAGGGACTGGCTTCTGCTGATCCCAAAATGACGACTGAAAATGGGGATGGAGCTTTGCAGATTCATGCAGCTAGAACCTGAAACAGTCTTCCTGAAAATATGAAACAGGCTTCTTCTCTGAAAATGTTCAAACCCAGGTTAAAAACACAACTTGCCCCGGGTACAAACTGTGCCATACAAACAAACTTTCCTCTCTGCACATGTACAGCACACGGCAGACCTCTGGCGGTCCCCCTGGGGTGCCCTGGGGTGCTCCATGCAGTTGCGTAGGTGAGTTTTCTCTGCCTGAACTCCTGCGTGACTGCTGTTGCTGAGGACCTAATTGATTGTGTGCAGTAGCAGTGGCTTAGCAGCTGGCGCCCGCGATAATCCCCGTCTGTCCCGCATCAGTCGGACGTATTGATGAAGCACTCAGGGCTGTAGAGCTACATTTACTCGCCACATTAGCCCATTACGGTTATGGGCAGACGGGTAAGTAGAAAGTCTTTACCTGAAGAGCGATCGCGGAGACGACAGACTGTGCCATAAGTCTGTGACGGCTAATGCAACTGTTGGCGACAAGGATGTGACAGATTAAGAGATGCTTTATTATAGCGGGGAAATTTCAGTGTTGCATCAGCAGTTACAGAACAGTAGGAATGAGGAGCACACAACACAAGATATATGAACAATTATAAGTATATAATGTCTACCTTTGTATAACGTACAATGTATTCTTGTGTAAGTTATATATAGTTGTATGTATACATCTGTAGGGGTTATGCAATACCACTAGTCATTAGTTTGTACAGTAAGAAGAATTTATGTATATATATTTTACAGACCAAAGTCCTCCAAAGCGCTTTGTAATTGTTGAGAGTTCAGATATGTACTGATTGGACTGTGGTATATTCAAAGTTCAATAATATCTTCATTGTCTCACCAGGGAAACAGGCAGACACGAATCACAACACTGAAGAGAAAAAGGAAAGGAGAGGAGTTCACAAAGCTAGTTTCAGTGCAAATGTGTTATAAACTGTTGGGATAAATGTAGTTACCAACCTTCGTGTCCTGCACCTAGGGCCTACAGCGCCGCCCTGAGGGTAAAAGTTCAAACCGCGCCCTCGTTTTAGAACAATTCTGGGTTTTATATCATAACTGTGACTTCTGATATTAAATTAAACCTTTTATTTTTGGTATGTGAGGAAGCAGACACCTTAGGTTTCCTTTCCTCAAAGGAAGTTTTTATTAGGTCTTATTAAAAGTGACTTAAAGCAAAAACCTTAGAAATTACTTTTAATTAAATTGGTGTAAAACTCATTCATTTGATATTTTCAGAATCTCATTGATTTGAATAAGAGCCATCAAAATGACTGCTCTGGGAGTGTGAGTGTAAAACATTAGCTGCTTGTTTAATATTGAACAAACTGTTGAACAAACACAAGTGGCAGCTCTGTCCACATTTCTCCTCTTTGCCGTCTCTGGGCCGCTTGTATTCTATGATGTTATATTTACAAAACACCAGCACAGACACAGGCAGCGCTGTGGAGGTGTGTCGTTTTGACCCTTTCAAATATTTAACACCATTATGTGCTCGTGGGTCTGTGCAGATCGCTGCTCTGATGGCGGTTTACGGCCACTCAGGGCGTCTGTGCTGGATCTTTGTGCAAATGCTTTCCTTCAGGGCACTTTGTGGTGTTTGTTTTGTCAATAAACCGCCACCTCGGGCTCCTCGGGAGGCGGCTCAGCTCCTGATCGCCCATGTGGAGACCATTAGAGCCAGGTATATTGATGGTGCTTGGTGCTCTCCTGGTGCGAGGCGCCGACCTGCCGTGCCGACACTTGTTCACTGTGCGGTTCCTGTCACTCGCGGCTCGTCCTAATGGCCTGAGCCCAGTCTGTTCGTGGCAGCAGCCAGGAGCGGGGCGCATGCGTCCTGCGCCTCCATATCCCAGTGGTGCTCTGTAGCGCGCAGGCAGATGGGGTACAGGCGCAGAGAAGGCCCAGGATGTGTGTACTGGCCCTGCCCATCCGAGCGTCGGACATGGCGTCCAGAGACCTGCTCGTGCACTGCCCACACTTCATTAGGATGCCAGGATAATGGCCAACAAGCACGCGCTGTGACACCCCATTTCCTGCGCACTCAGCTCTCCAACCACGACAGATGTCAACAGTGTTGAGCGGACACTAGCGAGGACCCGACACTCCTGTACGCTTGGCGAGGGCCGGTCCCCGCGCTCTGGAAGCTCACGCGCCTTAACAGCCATCCACCTCCAACTTATGCCAATCTCTGCTGCTCATGGCTCTGCTATTCTTCTCTTTCCTTCTATTTGTGCTGCATCTAATTCAGCAGCGTTTGGGATTACAGCTCAGAGAAGGACCATTATGTTGGCTTCCTCGCCGCGCCGCCAAAACCCAAATGATGTATGTGTAGACAAAACATAAACAGATGTTTGAGAGGCTGTTAGGTGGCCGCACGAGGGAGCGAGGGGAGGGGCCGCGCGACTTGCGCTCGGCGCATCAGGGACAATGCGGCGTAAAAGGTGTTATTATGCTTTTGTGGCAGCGACGGTGATGTGGCGGCTGCACGGCTAATAACAGCACACGCTGGAGAGTGCTGTCACATCAGGAGAGAGAGAGGGAGCAGGGGCCGTGGACCGAGGCTAATGGAGGGCCCCGCTGTCCAAAAAAATCAGCTTTTAGCGCAAAACACAGGCCACCACAAGGCGCTCACACAACACGATACGTCAATATGAAAGCCAATTTAATCCCCTCATTTAAATATGCCTCCCTTCCTCTCTCTGCCTGTACGCGAGCTTGAACCCTGACCAGATTTCAAGACCGTGGGGGGAGGAAATTGTTGTACATTTCCTGACAAATTGAGTTAAACGGACATTAAATAGGGCTTTAAGAAAACAAATGGCGGTCTTTATCACAGGTGGACACTGATGGTGTAATGGGAGGCCTGCGCGGCGATGCTATCACCGCTAATGGCTAGACAGGACGCAGGGCGCGGCGAGAGCAGACATGACAGAAGCCTTTTGGACCGTTTTGGTTTTGGGGGAAAGCAGATGTTCCGGTGCACTGGCGCAGGGCCTGGTAGCAGATGCCCATCCCGGTGCCCACCCCCTCCCCTTCCTCCCCAATGTCCTCCTGTTAACCACCCCTCTCCCTGACCCTGTTTACTTATTCATCTATTTGTTGAATTATTCACTCATCCTGTCGCTCGTTTGGCCGTAGAACTGCCGCCCGGAGACACGGACACGGCGCTGGCTTCGGGGAGAGATGACCATTCACTTCATTTATTAGGAAAATAAAATCTAATGTTGGATCTCGCTGGGTTTTACAATGTGAGGGGAGCAGAGGTGACTGTGTTTTGGCTTTATGGGAGAGAAAAGTTTAATAGAACAAAATGCAGGTGTATAAGTAAGCAAACAAACTAAAAACCAATCATACAAGCAAAAATAAATGAAAAATATTCACACATTTTCATCAGAGTGGCTTGGAGTCTTTGGGCAAGTTAAGCCAGATATAAACGAGCTTTCAAAATGGAACCAGACAGTCATTTTTATAACTGCATTTTCTCGGTTATGCCAAGGATGAGAAATGGAAGAGGAGCCAGTCGAGGTGGCTCTGGCGTCTGTTTTGGATGCCTCCTGGACGCCGCACTCAGAAGGTGTTCTGGGCACGTCCCATCAGAAGGAGACCAGGGGAAGACCCGGGACACACTGGATGGGTCTCTCTCCGGTCTGGGAACACCTCAGGATTCCCCCGGATGAGCTGGAGGAAGTGTGTGTGGAGAGGGAGGAGTGGGCGGCTCTGCTCAGACTGCTGCCCCCGCGACCTGGCAATGGATAAAGCGGAGGAAAATGGATGGATGATAGATTTGTTTTTTTGTAAATATGTACGCACGTGTTGACAAATTATTTATTAATTTAAAAAAGGTAAAATATCCGCATAAAAGGTTGGTGTTGAAAGTAAGAAAAGTGTTTATTGACATTTTTATTGAATTTTTTACATAAAGTATTAGATTAATTTAGATTATTAGGATTATTTAATGGTAGATTTTGGACTGAACCAAAACTGGGTCAATAACTGCAGTAGTTATCTAGAAAAAAATTCCATTCGCCAACACAGATCAGAGAATCAAGCCATGGTCCATAAAACATAACATTTCAGGATTGGTCACATATTTACGTTTTTGAATTAGCAATTTACAATCAATTTCTTATGTGTTGGGTTTGAATTTTAAAATAAAATAAATTACATGGTATTTTCCTTGAGAGAATTAGCTTCAAAATGAGGTTCAGCGGCCGTGGCTCATGCTAACCTACCATCAACGCTTCAAGTGATAATTGAGAATCTGCAGGGGCCACGGATCTGGAGGGCCGCATTTGGCCCTCGAGCCTCGCGTTAGACCCCTGTGCTGTGCATTGTCCCTAAACCATGACACAAATGATCTTTACACTACAATAGACACTTTGAAAACACGTGAAGAAGTCCATCTCTGCCGCATTGATCATAACGTAGTGAATTATTAACGTCTTATTCCTGAAAGACCGAACGTTACGGCGCGGTTCAGTCACGTCTCCGTCCTCCGTCCCCCAAGCCACGTAAGGTGCACGTGACTGCCCTCTTCTGGTGCAATAACAATCCCGCACCTTTCATTTCGAGCCCGTGCAAGGTATTCATCCGACTGCTAATCCACCCTCCTGCCTCCCGACTCTCCCAGATCCCACCCCCTCTCTCCAGACGCTTCTCGCCCAAACTCTGAAACTTTTTTTTCCCCTCCTCGCCGCCCCGCCGTGCCCCTAACCCTTTGACGAGGAGAGCCCGCTTTGAGAAGGTACAGCTTGTTTTATTAACATCAAAAGTGCCCTGAGGGAGACGACGCTGATCAAATTCCCCACTAATTAAAAGGAACCTGGTTGGAGAATGTTGCGCTGTTTAATATGTAGAGAACGCCGCTGATTGCACAAAGACATCTCGCTTTTGTGCGCCAGCCCGCAGAGAGAGGCGGACGTGGGAGGAATGAGCTCCTCGCGTTCTCGGTCTAGGTGATGTCTTGTGTCTCTCCGATGTGGATCTGTCTGAGCTCAGGTTTTACGGTGGTGTTTGAGTGATGGACCTGCAGGCGGTTTGGGCCTCGTCCTTGGGTTTGTTTGAGACACAGAGAAACTTAGTGAAGAGGACGCATCAAAATGAGGGTTAAATCTAGAGCAGTGTTCCGGAAGGTTTTGTTTTGGTCGAAGTGGAATTTAGATTGATTCTAAAGTCTTGTTTCATGAAAATAAAAACAAAAAAAATCGTCCCCAGTCAACTTCTCTCGGTCATAACGCATAATACCTGTATTTTCCAACAAGAAAAATAAAGACGTCACTCTGGGTCTTCAGCCTCAGTCCTGGATCTACAGCCTCAGTCCTGGATCTACAGCCTCAGTCCTGGGTCTACAGCCTCAGTCCTGGATCTACAGCCTCAGTCCTGGATCTACAGCCTCAGTCCTGGATCTACAGCCTCAGTCCTGGGTCTACAGCCTCAGTCCTGGGTCTACAGCCTCAGTCCTGGGTCTAAAGCCTCAGTCCTGGATCTACAGCCTCAGTGCTGGATCTACAGCCTCAGTCCTGGATCTACAGCCTTAGTCCTTAGAGTGGGCTACTACTACAACTTACTACTACTGGTGCAATTACTTACTACAAGTATTACTACTGCTACTACAGCCATTAAAACTAAATCTAAAATCCCATATAAAGCAAAGTTTTACACAGAAAGTCGGTGAGAAAACCTTCACAATTAAAGTCCAAACTTAAATCTTGAACGATCCATTTCTCACCGTGACAAGAATTACAAATGTGACACTGTCGGAGATGGATACAATTTTCTATGTATGTGTTTTTGCCGATCAATGTCAAAATCCTACCTGGATCTGCAGGTTATGAATTCCTGAGCTTCAATTCTACTGCATCAAAGACCCCATTGCGTATTTATGTGAAAGACTCCGTTCCTTATGTATTGTGTATTTATGCAGTTGTGTGTGTTATGTTATGTATTATATGTACATGTTGTGAGTGTACGTTTGGGGAACGTGTTGTCTGAAAACAAAAAAATTGCTCTGACAATCACCATTTTCACCACCGATAAACGTTATGGTTAAATAAGTTAAAAAAAATGTATGATTTTATTTATTGATTGATTTGAGCATCTGTTAAAAAACATGCAATATTTTCAGCTCGCAGAGTCGGTCAATTGCGAAAAAAAAAATAAATGTCATACATATACCTATACATATAATGCTTAATATTTTTAAAACATAGAAACCGAAGGAATCCCTCTGTATAAATATTAACAATTGATTAACTTTGGAAACATCATGGAGAAAAAAAAAAAAAACATGTGTTAGTGTTGCATAATCAATTCAATGTATTTGTGTGTTTCCCTAAATCCCAACAGCTGTAGTTTCAGAGGACTGAAGAAAGTTGTGGATTTGCCAACCACGGTTCAAAACTCAGGAAATGCAACAATAACAAACACAGACAGTAGGAGCCTTTGGTCCATAGCGACCGGGACATGTCCTCAATGTCTTTAGACCCTCCAAGATCGGCAAGAAACCTCAGTCCTGGGTCTAGAACCTTTCCAGATCCTTCTCTCAATATCAGCCTTACTCAGATTTAAAGGAGCAGTATGTAAAAATGTGGCCAAAGGTGGTACTGCAGCCTCTCCCACTCTCCCTGACTCAGGTTGCCAGATATGCAGACGAATCCAGCTGGGACCATAACAGCTGAATAAAGTTTTGTCAACAACAAATCTATAACCAACACCTTTTTCACAAAGATAGAAATCCTGGTTTGATTCCTTGTTTTGTCGTTAATGATTTGAGAATCATAACGAGACCTTTTTTAGTTCTGCGCCACATGGTACTTTACCAGTGAGACTAGCTCCACGCGGTGAGTTCTGGCGCCCAGATCACAGACTTTCTGATTGGTGAAACGGTGGAGGGCGGGACATCGAAATGAAAACAAGATATAGCTGTTTAACTAATTCTGAAACTCAAATATCTCTGAACTACGGCTATCAGTTAAAGGAGTATTGGAAAAGAGCAGTTTATTATTACGACAGATTAGGGCCCTTTAATGATGACAGATTAGGGCCCTTTAATGATGACAGATTAGGGCCCTTTAATGATGACAGATTAGGGCCCTTTAATGATGATCTGACATGAAAATCTTGCGTATTGCTACTTTAAATGGTTCCTCTCCGATGCAGGAGGCTCTAAGGACAGAGTCGATCCAGATTCCACAACATTTCTGGATATTTATTAACCTTTCTGGACATTTTTTACCCTTTCCCTATGAACCAATTGCTCTCATGCATTTGTTATCATTGCATTTCTTGTATTCAAACTGTTTTTCTGATCAGCTTTAGGCAAATCCCCAACTTTGTGTGTGTCATTTATAACTTGTTACAGCCCTACTTTGCCACACGGTTCATTCGTCTCTCTACCGCGACCCACACTCCACCTGTAATTATCCCGTCCTTGTTAGCCGTTAGCCGTGAGGTGGCCGACTCCGGGAAAGCCTTGCCCTCCGCGTGGCTCCCGTCCTGGGTCTCTCCTGTCTCTCCTCTGTCGCGCCGAGGGGCAGGTAGCACGCACTCCATTAAACAGACGCCGCGGCCTCACTTTTATTTGACATTTTATTTGGCTGTGACAAACGAGCAGCAGTTGGATTAGAACATCATTTGTCTCCTCTTTATTACCGGCACAAAGGACATCATTCATTAATTATTCCGCCGTCGCCGCTCAACACTAACTGGAAAGGTCTCCGCTTGGACAGATGGCGAGGACAATGTTATTTATATCAATCAGTCCAAAATGTTCAGCCAGGATTACTATTCCTTGGACCGGTTTGATTTATGTCTGCACCTCGCCCCGGCACAGACCTTCGTGGCTCAGGCAGGGGCCGTGTGGGGGGCCGGCGGGGACCGAGGCGGGCTGGCTAGCTAGCTTGCGGGCGCGCGGACCGGAATTCTTATTGAGTCAACACGCTCAGCCTCTCGTTTCCTCCGAGAGCCGCTGTTATGGCGCTTTTATTGACTGTATTTTGAAAAGGAAATATGGCGTTACTTCAAGGGACGATGCAGGCTGGGAACTCGCAGAGAGGGAGTTACAAATAAGTTACTAAATGGGTGGACTAAAGAAGGAAGCCAATTCAATTATCATTATTATTATCATTATTATCTGTAGGCCTTAAAGAAGCTATAAAAATGTTCATAAAAATGCTTTTTACTACATACAAGTTGTATTATAATCCGTAATTTAATTGAAAACTTGAGGTCATTGATTCAGCTGTGTAAGAATTACAAGCAGTGAAAAGTGCTGAGTAGAGTCTGAGCGGGCCGTTTGTTCTCCTCCACTCACAGAACGAGCAGCGAACAGTCTGCGTCCTCTAGTCTCTACAGCGCTGCTTAACACCAGGACTTCAACTTTGAAATTTGAATATAATTCTAAAATTAAAAAAATATGTATATTTGAGCAAATATTAGACAGCCCTCCATCCATCCTTTTTCTACCCTTTAATCCATTTCTGGGTCAGGGGGGTGGCAGTCAGAGATGCCACCCAAGTCTCATAGCACCAGCCCCTCACTGACCCTCTGCAGGTGGTATGTCTTATAATGCGAAATGTATTCAATGACTGCAAATAAAATTGTTAGCTCCCAAAGGTTTCACCGGGACGTCCTAAGGCAGGTAACAGTGAAGCTAGCTAATTCAAAAACTCCCTGGAACTACATGTTAATGGTGACTTCCGGGTTTTTCGCGATAGCTTTTTGATTAAAATAGTAATTTTGTCATGAAAACGATAACAACAAATTCTGAAAACGTCCGTGCATGTGTGTTAAGGATGTATATGTATACTGTATTGTCCGATTAACATTTAATGGTGTTGATTGATAGATATGTAGTTGATTGTTGAGCGTGGCTAGCTAAGCTAGCTCCGCTAGCTTCTACCGTTGTACTTGCGGAGTAATGGCAGTATTTCACACACCTGAATTACAAACAGAGATTGCATTGTCAAAGGGCAGCGGTCATTATTGGTTTGAGAGTTCTGTTATCAGGAAAAAATTATTGGTAGAATTGCATTCAAGTCAATGGAGTGCTGCTGCTGTGAGGAGCTGCATAATAAATTATAATTAAATATTCTAATATATTCTAATGTTAAATTAATACATTCGGATGCGAAACTAGCAGTATTCTTTTACCTATATATTGTGTTAGCAGTGCGTTGCTTTAGTGCCATTTCATCAGTGATTGTTGTACAGCTTGCAAGAAGTTGCGCTAATGCTAATGTTAGCATACATGTCAGATTGTAAATAAAACTAGGTGGCTCCGTGGGATGATAGCGTAGGGGAAATGAGAAGCCTGTGAGCGAGTTGGAGGGCGGTGCTAAACATTCAAACCCGGCAGAAACGGGTATAGCTCCTTTAAGGAGAATACAGTCACACCTGCACACACAAACCAGAGCAACATTGTGACATAAATGTTTTATCATTTTTTGCTTGATTAATTTTTGTCACACATTTTTCTTCTTTGGCATACTTGTAAGAAAGAGCCCTGTGAGTCACTATTTGGCGTTTTGGGCTGAGAGCTCTTTTTCTGTTTTGTAAAGATTGATCTAAAGATTTAACAAAGGGAAGAAAAATATATGAATGTGAGAGACCAGAGAGAGAAAGACCATAGAAAAAGTCGAGAGAGAGGGACCAGAGAGAGACCAGATATCTACAAAAGTGAACAGAGACCAGAGAGGGAGACCTGAAAGAGAGAGACCTGAGAGAAACCTGACCTGAAAGAGAGAGGAGAAAGACCAGAAAGAGAAACCAGAGAAACCAGATAGCTCCAAAATGTATAGTAATAAAAGGCCAGAAAGGGAACAGAGAGTGAGACCAGAGTGAGACCTGACCTGAAAGAGGGAGGAGAGGGACCGGAAAGAGAAACCTAAGAGAGACCAGATAGTTACAAAAGTGATAGTAATAAAAAGGCCAGAAAGAGAACAAAGAGAGCGACCTGACCTGAAAGAGGGAGGAGAGAGACCAGAGAGAGAGACCAGAGAGAGACCAGAGAGAGACCAGAGAGAGACCAGAGAGAGACCAGAGAGAGACCAGAGAGAGAGACCAGAGAGAGACCAGAGAGCTACAAAAGCAAACAGCAATTCTAACTGTCATGTTTTACTATCGGTTCTTAGATGCTGTTGGAGTCACATCACATCACATCCTCTCAAAGGCCACAGTAGATTGTAATTCACAAACAGCGCCGCGTTCTCGTGTCTGTGGCGCAACCAAAACCTGTGAAAATGCGACTACATCCTTACTTTAGATCTCTATCACACGAGGATCAGAGAGAACCTTACAGCGTGTGTGTGTTTTACCCAGAAAGCCCGTCTTCCTTCAGCGCTAACAGCCAACATAATGACTTGTTTTGGCTTGTTATGACATTAGTCGACCCATTTTACCTGCTTCACCTGCTCAAAGCGCTTAAACGAGCTCGGCGGACTGCGGCGTGTAGCAGTTAGAATAATGAGCTAGCGAACACGCTTCCGAGAGCAACAAACAAGACAGGTCTGTGCCGAACGCCGCCCCCGACAACTCCGCATTACCTTTCCTCTGCGCAGGCTAACCGGTCCCACTGCACCAGATATACCCTGTAAATGAATAGCATTTACGGTATAATTAGTTTTATGCAAACTAGTGAAGATGAAAGCAAGAATCTTTATAAATTATGAATGATGTTATAACTTATCAGGGGTGCTTATCATGGAGTTACCGTACCTCCCCGTTAATTAAAGATCTTCACAGGCAGTCAAAAGGCAGACGCAGGGAGCTGGGGTTGGCTCATCAGGTAGCGGTGTCGGAGGGAAAGGCAATTCAGAGAGCTCTTTGTTCCTCGGCTTGTATCTGCGATCAGACGCACGGCAAGGCTTGTAAACAATAACAAGCTCAGACTGTGAATGTGAGAAGCCCGGGTCAGCATCGACCGCTGAAGGACGAGGTGTACAAGAGGGAGGCCATTGGATGCTGTAGGCCAGGAGAGTTCGGGGGTGGTAACACAGGGCGAGATTGGGACGTGTAGTGGTCGGTAATATTCTCGGTCTAAGGTTAAATGTCGAGTGTAAATATCTTCTGAAGGCGGCGATTTGTATATTCAGATTGAGATTGAGATTGAGAGTGCCAGGGGAGATTAGTTTGAGAATGGTAGGGCAAGAAGACAGAGGGAATGTCAAACACTATAGTGATATGGAGTGGAGCCCATAGAATACAGTAATAAGAGCTACAATACAGAATAAAGAGAGAGACCAGAGAGAGGGCAGAGAGAGAGACCAGTGAGGGCAGAGAGAGAGACCAGTGAGGCCAGAGAGAGAGACCAGAGAAAGGCCCGGGAGAGAGACCAGAGTGAGGGCAGAGACCAGAGAGAGGCCAGAGAGAGAGACCAGAGTGAAAGACCAAAGAGAGACAAGAGAAAGGCCCGGGAGAGCGACCAGAGAGAGACCTGAGTGAGGCCAGATAGAGACTAGAGAGAGAGACCAGAGTGAGAGACCAGATTGAGAGACTGAAGAGAGGCCAGAGAGAGACCAGAGAGCTACAAAAGCAAATAGCAAATAATCTCACTTAACCTCACTCTCAGGGAGAGAGGCCAGAGAGAGAGACCAGAGAGAGGCCAGAGAGAGAGACCAGAGTGAGGCCAGAGAGAGAGACCAGAGTGAGGCCAGAGAGAGAGACCAGAGAGAGACACACGTTCAAACAAACACTAAAGGCCATGAGTCCACATAACTACGAAGATACAGAGAGTTCTTCAGTCCAAAAGAATTACTGTTGTGTATATTGTGTTTTTCTGTTGTGACTCTCAGGAGCAGGAGAGCAGTCGGTGCACGACACATATGTTTAGTAGATTGAATTAAATGCAGCTGATTGGTAAATGAAGCTCAGTCTTTGTTTCTTAGTGGCTAAGTGATGATCATTGCAGTAAATCTTGCCAGGAGAATGTCAGCTCCTTCATCCGGCTGTAGACAGGTAGTGTGTGAGCAGAGCCAGGGCCCGCTGCCCAGAGAACAGACCTGAGCTCTAGGTACAGACCACTCTGGCTCCTCCTCTCCTTCTCTCATACATTCTTCCAAACGTTTGCCCATTGACGAGGAAATCTCCCGGGCCCCTGATGGTCCCTGGCTCTGAGTACATGCCCAGTGCTACAGCAACACTCATAAAAACTCAATTCATCAAGACGAGCGTAATTTGCTCCGAACGGAAGGCGCCACAAAAGGGGGCGAGCTCGTCAGTGAGACAGGTGGCTGGAGATCTCGCTCTGATACTGAGCGATATGAATAATAGATTCTGCTAAATGTACGCCAGGACCCGGGCTGTAAACACAGCTGCCTCCTTTCCCTTCCAAAAGAACAGCTTGGCTGGATGAGAAGCCGGAGCTCTGCCTCCACCTGAGGACCGAGGGGGGGCCTGGGGCTGATTAACTAATCAAACCAACGGGCTAAACGGATCCACCGAGACAGTCCAGACAAAGATAAGATCTGTGCTTTGTTACACACTAGACACAAGCAGATACAGTTCAGCTTTTACACACAACACACTGCGAGACTTCAAACACAGCAGATGAGAACTGACAATACTTCTTTTCTTAGGAAATACACTTAGACACTTTCTCTCTCCGTTGTGTTTGAAGCTCTGCGTAAACCTGAGAACGAGAAAGTCTGAGTTTTGAAGAATCCCGAGGCCATTCTATTCCGGTGCTTCTTCTGTGACTTTTCTTGTTCTCGGTCACGGAGGTGTTGGAAGCGTCTACTCGCTCTTGTTTACTCACAGATCTCACTCGAGTCTCTGGTGAATCACCGTGGATCACACTCTGATGATGTCATTTTCCCGCGCCGGCCCACACCCTCTCCTCACTCCACTCCCGCACATCCCCAGATCAGATTTAGGGAGGATTTTGCGCTTCGGAAGGTAATTAATTCTTCAATTAGAATGTTGTTAAACATTTTTAATGAGTCGTTGACGCCGGGGAATCGGAAACAAAACTATGCTTAACCAGCGTCAGTCTCACAACACGGATTTTCAAAGTTGGTCCCTGCGAATCTGCTCATTGACCCAGTTTCCCGACAGAGCGGAGAAACAGCTCAGAAATATCAATAAGAAATCACATGTGCGGGTCTCCTGGCTCTGAGCATGTGTCCTTCATCTCAGGTGACGGCGGCTTCATTTGGCGTCTTCTTCTTCTTTCTCGTTTCTAATTAGGCCAAAGACGGCGCACAACACACAACCTGCCGAGAGCCGCCGCCGCCGCCGCCGCTGTCGAGCCTCCGCCGGAATTTAACCTGATTTTAAAATGAACAAAAGCCAGGGGACACGTGTCACGAAGAAGAAACGGCTGCGGTTCCATATTTTCATTTTGATCTTGGAAAAATATGCCAGATCCAAGTTAGCTTAGTCGCATGTGCTAGAAACCCTCTGTCAACTGGAAAAGGATTTAGAATAAAACCCATTGTAAATATTTGAACAGAATTTAATATTTAAAAATAGAGTAAAGAGGGAACTTGCGATTGAGAAGAGTACGTACTTTTGAAACCCGACTTTCGCCTTCACCTGAACAACTAAAAGCATCAACCATAACCACAGATGATCCATTTTTACCGAAGAATTATAAAAATACACCAAAATTGAATGGAATCCTTTAAAAACTAGACTGTATCTGAACAACGGCTGAAGCTACTGTGCGAGATGACATAAAACAGAGTATGACAAAACACTAAAAAACATCCAAAAACATTAAAAAGATGAATTAAAACGACAAAACATGTGAATTTTATATTATTATAAAAGAGGGGGAAAAGACTAACTGTAGTACTGCAAATACTGCAAATACACGAAAAGGTAGAAGTAGCAAAAGTAATGAAGATCAGAAAAGTGAATTATTTTAAGAAAGATCTGAAAACAAAATCAGTTTCTTTTTAAATTAATGGCAATTTTAGTTTACAAATATTCTGCAATATTGGAATGACTATAGGACTTAAGCAGAATCAAAAGTTACCAGTTAAACTAAGACAAAAAGATAGAAAAAAAGGCGGTAAAAAGACAAAAAAAAGTAAAGTATTTTAAAAAGTTCCATTATAAAACAGAGGAAAGTAACCCAACGTGAAGAACAAATATTTGGTATACTACAAAAGATACACACAACATAAGCAATATCCCCCATGAGACGATAAAACCGAGAAAATTGATAAAATAGACTTTTCAAACTTTTACAGACTTTAAAAACGACCTTAAATGTGTGAAATCTTTAAAGTAAGTAGTAAATGCAGTCACTCAAATATCTTTCATCCACTGACAGGACTTAGCCGCTAATCAGGCTAACAAGCTTGTTTGGCTACGTCTGCATTACTCCACCGGCCCGGCCCCTGAGCGGACCCCGGGACAGGAGAGGCTAAGTGGGGGAGCCCGGGGACCGAACGAGGGGCCCCCCGTTCTGCAAACCCATCCATCAACAGCTCCGGGGCCTCAATCCATCATCGGCCGGTTAAGATACAAGTTTTGGCTGTGAGCTAGCGATGATAGCCGTCTGAGGCCGATCTTTTGTTTTGATGGGCCCTCTTAATGGGGCCGCATTAGGGGGAAATCCTAGGGGCCAGTTTTGGGGTGATTAAGCAAGCAACACATTTACAAGTCTCTAATTGAGAAAACAATGCCAGGGACCTACACAGTGCAGCCGTAATGAACTGAGGCTCCCTGAACTGGTCCCTGATTAGAACG
Organism: Knipowitschia caucasica; assembly: GCA_964034765.1. Classification (NCBI taxonomy): domain Eukaryota; kingdom Metazoa; phylum Chordata; class Actinopteri; order Gobiiformes; family Gobiidae; genus Knipowitschia; species Knipowitschia caucasica. The sequence goes on from OZ035844.1 coordinate 16,909,656, forward strand.
CCGCACTCATGGCTGCTCCACAAGCTGCTGCGGTGGCCCCAACACGCTTACACAACGCAGAACGCAGACACACACTGTAGCAGGGCCTCCCCAATGCAGACACACATAGACACACACTGTTGCAGGGCGCTCCCAATGCAGACACACACTGTAGTAAACACACAAGAGGTCTTCTGTATGTTTCTTTGTGTGTGTCTCTCACTGAGTCTGTTTGTGCGTGTCTCTGTGTGTGTGTGTGTGTGTGTGTGTGTGTGTGTGTGTGTGTATGTCTCTGTCTGTGTGTGTCTCTACCTCTGTGTGTGTGTGTGTGTGTGTGTGTCTCTTTCTGTGTTTCTCCCTCTCTGTGTGTGTCTCTCTCTCTGTGTGTGTCTCTACCTCTTTCTGTATGTGTGTGTGTATGTGTGTGTCTCTCTATGTGTGTGTCTCTCTCTCTGTCTGTGTGTGTCTCTACCTCTGTGTGTGTGTGTGTCTCTCTCTCTCTGTGTTTCTCCCTCTCTGTGTGTGTCTCTCTCTCTGTCTGTCTCTCTGTGTGTGTCTCTACCTCTTTCTGTGTGTGGGTTTGTGTGTGTCTCTCTATGTGTGTGTCTATCTCTGTGTCTCTCAAAACTTAGTCAATTTTTAAAACCTAAAAATTGTCTGAGATAGTATATGGTATATTTGTGGCCATACCTGCAGGTGAAAGCTATATTATGTCAGACCTCTGAAGCTAAGCAGGACAAGGCCTGGTTAGTGATGTGATGGGAGACCTCTAGGCACACAAAGTGGACAAGAATATAACCAATGTATTTGTGTATTGCCCTTAATCAAACACATAAATACACATTAAAAAACTATAAATACATGTTATTAGTCCCTCGTCCTACATGGAACTGGCTGATTCTCCGATCTGTTGTTGGCGAATCCACAACTTCTCAAAGTCCTCGGCGACTACAGTTGTTGTAATTTAGAGCCGAACACCAATACATTGAAATCAAAGTGGATCGTCTCCTGTACGTCTGACCGCTCCACACACGTCACATAAAACACTCGCTACCATCCACTCCTGGTTGAATTGCCGGATTTGGCCCACGGATTGACCCCCGGTGTTTGCTCAAATGCAAAAACACGATGTAGCTTCTAAATAAAAAACCCGCTCCGCCCCGCCTCCTGCGCTCATTAAGCCGCGGTACAAAGACACACAGCCTCCAACGCAGGATTTGTCTTAATTATATATGGAAGACGCTATATTCCCACGATGGTGCGGTGTATTTAAAGCAGGAGCAGTCCTTCCAAGGCTTCTCCTCTCAGGGATCTCATACTTAAGAGGAGAGGTGGTCTTCGGGGAGCCGCCGGGGTCCGCAGGCTGCCGCATCGAGCCGTGGCGTCCGTGTGACAGCGCCGGGATAAAGTTAATGTTTGAAAGAGGGCGATGGCGCTGTTTGCAGTCTCTTCATGATGTGTGCTTTGGGAAAACAGGTGTATTCTGCAATGTCAAGACAGTAAAACAACACATACACGGGTAAGACCAAATTAGATTACAATAGATTCAACTTTAGAGTCAGAGCAAAGTCAGAACAATGCAACAAAATGTGGTTTAGCATCAACCCAGTGCAAAAGTGCAAGTATAGGATCATATTTAACACAGATGTTTATATATATATGCATTGAGAGATATTGTAAATTCTGATTATTGTCATTTTATTTCTCATTTTGGTCAGGGGCCGGTGGTAGTTAATAGTATCTCCTCAAAGGCCGAAATATTTTTGGTATATGCATTTAGCCCGTGTTGGGATCATAGCCTGTATACGGATGGACATTGCTAACCTGCTAGCTCAATGAAGCCCGTTAGGAAAGGGCTCATGGACAAAGTTTCTCCTAGTCACCTACATTCTTCTCTAGTAAACGTTTGTGTCACATTCACCATTTTGGGCTAAAAATTTTGTTTTCGCACTCTCTGTGATCTGGTTGATCCAGGACTGAGGCTGTAGATCCAGGACTGAGGCTGTAGGCCCAGGACTGAGGCTGCACATCCAGGACAGAAGCTTAAGATCCAGAACTGGGGCTGTAGATCCAGGACCGAAGCTGAAGATCCAGAACTGAGGCTGTAGACCCAGGACTGAGGCTGTAGACCCAGGACTGAAGCTGTAGATCCAGGACAAAGACAGTAGATCCAGGACTTTTTGAAAACTTTACACTGATTTTGCATTATGCCTTCTGCAAATAAATACTTAATTACAATTCATGAAATCTTCAAATCCGCCCGAGTTTGGTCACAGCACGTCGGGGTAATTGGGGCGCGGTCTTCGGAGCGCGACGTTTGCCGAGATGACAGGTAATAAAGCACAGCCGCTAATTGCAGATGAAGGCGCACCCCCGTTCCATTAGGCATAACTAACGCGGCCACTTGGGTGCGAGCCTCCCAAAATTACGCATTCTTTTTGTGTCTGAAATTACCTATTCTTTCTGATGTTCTTTTAGTTGATTAGCGAGCGCGCCGCGGCTAGCCACTGGGTTTGTGCAGGTTTTTGGCGCCGCTTCCATTTTTCATAAGGTGAAGAAAGCTCGGGTATTTGTGTGTTTGCGCTCCCCCGGTCTTTGATTACAGTCATAGATATAAATTTATGCATTTACTCAACTTTTATGGAGATTTCTCGATGGCTCCTCACACCTTGTGGAAATGCTGCATATTAAATAACGGCGTGGAGGTTTATGACTTTGTTTTCATCCTCCTTTATAATGTGTTATGTGTTGAGGTGGGGATGTATAAAAGGCAATTTTCTGGCTTCATAAAATATGTATTTACCTTACCAACAGGCAGACAAAGCTGAGGCTGGCCCAGTGCTGAGGTGTCTCTCTGGTCTTATCTCATTAGAGCCATGAGTGGAGCAGTGAGAGCTCGCTTCTTACATGCAAATTAGTACAGAAGCGACGGTGATAAACATAGCTATTTCTGAAAGATTAGAGTCAAATATGTTTTTCCGTACACCGGGTGTAGTATGGCGCCTTTATCCACGGGTTTACCAGCTGGTCTGTGTTGGAGAGGTGAGTAACTACATTTATGGACATGGGTCTCTGTCCTTTTTATCATTGCATTTGTCTGGTCTTACCATGTGTAAACTCTGGTCCATGATCATTTCCAACATGTACGTCTGGGTCTGATCCTAGTGGCTGCAGTTTCCTCGGTTGAATCCCCTCCGACCAATCAGAGAGTGGGGGAGGCGGGTGTTGTAGGTCGGTGTTGGTGACGTCAAGAGTTTGTGCTGAATTTGCTGGTTGTAGTTTGTCGGAGAATGTGATAGTAAAATAATCTGTTCTGGTTCAATCCAAATATCAAGAAACTGAAGCCGGAGCAAGAGGAATGTTTAGTAAATGTCATTGAAGCAAAGATGTTGTGGCTCTGCTCGCCACGGGCTCCAGTGGCAAAGGCGATGGCTAAAGCTAGGCTAAATGCTAAATGCCTCACTCACTCGGGCTCATTACATACGTCACGGTAAACTCAGATCCAAAGGTTTCAATCTGCAAAAGAACTTAACCCCGCCCACCTGTTAACAGAGTCAATGGAGCAAATCCAGACCTTAGTACCAAATGAAATGAGTACTATGGTGTGGTCAGACCAGGGTAGGTTACAGTTATTGTTGTTGTATGTGGGGCGGCAGAAGCTCAGTTGGTAGAGCGTTGGCCTTTGAGCCAGAAGGTCGTGGGTTCAAGCCCCGCTCAAGACTTTCACCATTGACTCCCACTAACTACTGTCGTTGTGTCCTTGGCAAGACACTTAACCTCTGGGAACACCAGCCACAGTGGGGCGGCTGCGGCTGTAAAGTGCCAAACTGCTGTTGTGTCCTTAGGCAAGACACTTCACCCCCATTGCCTAGAATGAGTCTGGTGTGTGTGTGAATGGTTGGTGGTGGTCGGAGGGGCCGATGGCACATACTGGTTGCCTCGCTTCTGTCAGTGTGCCTCAGGGCAGCTGTGGCTACAGTAGTAGTTTATCACCACCGTGTATGGAGTGAATGAATAATGACATGTGAAGCGTCTTTGAGTCTCCAAAAAGCGCTATATAAAACTGATGCATTATTATTATTATTATCCTTGGCTGTGTGGTGATGCAACACTGACATTTCCCCACTGTGGTGCGAGTAAAGGATCATCTTAATCCAAATATTAGAATCCTTCGGCGTTTTCCTGTCCTCTCTCCTCCTCACCCTCACTCCGGCCCCCTCCAAATAAAATCTTTTCAATTAACATGTCCCTGTCTCATTATCACCACTTGCCCTGCGTTTTTTTTGGGGGGGGGGGGGACAACAACTGCAGAGACTGAGCTTTCCCCGGAGCCAAGCACAGAGAGACGTATGAGGCTGGTGAGTTCAGGGCCCGTCAGATGGCCCCGACTGAAGAGCAAGAAAGTGGGGCACAGCCGGGACTCCCCAGTGGACCGAGGACTCGGCCTCACTCAGGAGCACAGATGGTCAGCAGAGAGAGAGAGAGAGAGAGGGAGGGAGGGAAGGAGAGAGAGAGAGAGAGTGAGGAGAGAGAGGGAGGGAGTGATAGGGGGAGGAGAGAAGGGGAGGGAGAGAGAAAGAGAGATAGAGGAAGGGAGAGAGAGAGAAGGTGAGGGAAAGATAGAGAGAGGGAGAGAGAGAGAGAGAGAGAAGGGGGGGGAGAGAGAGAGAGGGAGGCAGGGGGGGAGAGGGAGAGAGAGAGAGAGAGGGGGGGAGAAGGAAAAAGAGGGGGGGAGAGGGAGAGAGAGAGAGAGAGAAGGGGGGGAGAGAGAGAGAGGGAGGCAGGGGGGAGAGGGAGAGAGAGAGAGAGAGAGGGGGGGGAGAAGGAAAAATAGGGGGGGAGAGGGAGAGAGAGAGAGGGGGGGGGGAGGGGGGAGAGAGAGAGGGAGGGAGTGATAGGAGGAGGAGAGAAGGGGAGGGAGAGATAGAGAGAGGGAGAGAGAGAGAGAAAGATAGAAGGGAGGGAGGAGGGAGAGAGAAAGAGCTATAACCGCAGCCATCCTATGAAAAAAAAACACAAAAAGAAATAACTTTATTGGTTGGTTGCCAGATTCTTGACGTTCTGGCAACTTGGACGAGTGATTTTTTGGAGGGAGAATTTTGACTTTAGGAATTGATTTGAAATATGCTTAATGTATTTATAGGGATAATGAGCAAAAAAAAACAAGGCGGAATGTTTTGGCTGAGAAATACGACGTGCAGTGGAGGTCAAATGAAAATGACTGTTTATTTTGGATCTGAACCATTTTTAATAAAATACAATAAAAAATGTACTATATCGTTGTATGAGCAGGAAGTTATTAATAGTTTAATATCTGGGTCAAGTCCTCCCAGCTGCTGCTAAAAGTACTCCTACTGCTATTCCTACTGTTACTTCTACTACTACTACTACTACTACTTATGCTACTGCCGGTGATACTATTTCTACTAGCACTAACTACCGACCACCACTACTGCTACTACTACTACTACCACTGCTACTGCTAGGACTACTTCTTCCACGACTACTACTCCCACTCCTACTACTACTGCTGCTACTACTGATACTACAACTTCTACTACTAATTGTTCTGCTACTACTACTACTACAACTACTTTTACTACCACCACTACTACTTTTACTCCTTCTCTATCTTCTTGCACAGACGACACCTTGAAACTTTTGAAACCAGCAGTGGTGGCGCAGTGATGTCCACATTTTCTGCTTTGACTGTTTGTATTTCTGCACATATAGAAATACTTGGTACTACTACTACTACTCCAAGCGTCCTGTTGATCTCTCGTCGCACCGTCTCTTTAAAAGGCAGCTGGCGCGATCCCGTGCAGACCTCTCTTGACGGACAGATGGACGGACGAATGGGCAGCCTGTCAGTGACGGACGTGGACGGCGTGGACGACGAGGATGGCCTGGCCCGGGGAGAAGCGGGGAGCATCTGTGGGCCGGTTTGAGGAGCAGCCATGGCTTCTGTGAACCGCGATCCCCCGACACCGCGGCTCTGCCAAGAAGAGACCGCCGGAGCGCCAACGGCCGAGAACTGCAAATATCACCACCTCCAACCGGGAGTCCAGCCCTCTGACAACAGGCGCTCACGTCACCTGGGTTTAGTCGCGGAGGATGGAGCGGTTGCTAGGAGACTGTGTCTACATCAATCCTTGTGTACGTTCTACGGACTTAGATTGTTTTACTTTCCAGAGAAATGGGAAAAAACTTTGCACATGTGACTCTGTGACTCTGTGAGGCGGAGTTTTGCCGACGCTGTTTTGCCGACTTGAAACAGAAGAAAATGGCTCCCTCAGGCTGTATTTGCACGCAGTGGCCAATATTCACAGATGTGCAACTTTTCGGCTGCATTTGTCAGACGGCTCACGAAACATTGCACATCTGTAAATACAAAAACTGCAGAAATTGATAATATATGAGGTCATAAATGTTAGAATCGAATGGTTTTTACCTTAATCTGAGCATATTCTGACTGTGTTAAAACCAGATTCTCCAAAGGGACAAAGTCATTTAGCCTAATTTAAAAACTATTGCTTTATTTTCCATTCCAAGAGAAACATTTATTTTTTTATTATTATTATCATATTTTTACAGCATTTTAAGAATACATTTTGGCCTCAGTTCCTCCCACAATATCCCCAAGAGGAGAGATAGCATATGATAATTAACACATAATAGAAAAAAAGGACCAAGTAATAGCTAATAATCATTAAATTGGGTAATTGATGTAAAAAAAATACATCTATAGATAAATACCTGTACACGCGAAAACGCACGGCCACACGCACATACATGTAGCCGTACATTTTGGCACACATGCGCTACATGTAGAAACCATTCTTTTTGCTACATGTGACTTTTCTTGTATCTTTTTAAACAAGATCATTTTTGCTTTGTTGGCAAATCTTGTTTTGAGGCTCAGTCAAAATGTTCATTAAAGCTACTTTTTGCCCAATTTTGGAACTTTTAAATGTATTTTCCATCACTTTTTGCAGTGTATGTGCAAGTACAATGTGCGAGAGCCATTTTCTTCCTCCTTCCCCCAGAAATACCCCTTTTTTCTTCCAAATCCACGTGGTCTCCAACCTTTTCCGATTGGAGAGCTACTTTTAAGAAACAGCATCGTCGAGTGACAATATTTGGCTGAACTCAAAAGTCAAGTGTTAAAATTCCTGAATCCGACCGGTATCTCCCGAGCCACAGGTTGAGGCCCCCTGCTCTACAGCTTTCAATAATGAGCTCACTCCAAAATAATCAATGACTCTTCTGGCCCCTGGAAGAGCCGTGTTCCAGCTTCTTCCCTCTGGCAGAAGACAGTTGGCTGAGATGAAGGACAGCTCCTTTCCACTAACTGTCATCACTTTAATGATTTTTTTATTTCTGTACTTTTAACCTTGTTTGATTTCTTTTGCAAATATGAAAAAGGGTTAGTCAGGACTGAACATGAGCGTTTCAGATTTACGCTGCTAAAATCTAGAACAGTCTTCCTGAAAATGTGAGACAGGCCTCTGTTGTGTAAAGGATTGTATCGTAATTCTTTTTAATGTACTGTGATTTTATTTTTGATTTGTATGCCTCGCCTGTCTGTTTTCTGCACTTCCTTGTGTATGAACTCCATCCATCCATCCATCCATCCATCCATTTTCTTCCCCTGAATCCATTCCTCGGTCGGGTGGGTGGCAGTCAGAGCCCCAGCCCCTCATTGAGTCCACAGGAGCCTAGGTGTTTCAGCGGGGGCTCCAGGCCAAGTGGGGTTAAGTGTCTTGCCCAAGGACACAATGACAGCAGACACCAGTGGGAGTCAGTGGAGAAGGTCTCGTGATGGGCTCAAAACCCCAAATTTCAGGCTAAAAGGCCAATGCTCTTCCAACTGAGCCACTGTCGCCCCGTGTATAAAAAACATGTCTTTCTGATGGCCATATGCTAACCCTTGACAACAACAACCGCAGTAGATATATTAGCATTTTGTAATTAATAGTCATGGTTGCGGTGGGTCGGATGTGGCAACTGTAGAAGAAAGCAAACAAATGATACAAAATGATAGTAATAGAGTAAATATAAAAACGATTTTGCTTGATGTTTATCATAACACAACCAAGTATTTAAATAATCCCAAATATGGCTACACAATCTGACCTTTTGAACATTTTGTCTAAAAACGAGAATGCGTTATACATTTGCAAAATCTGGTATTGATTTTATTTTTTTACAGGGTGTGTGTACAGGAAGCAGGAGCCAATAGGAGAGCAGCATCGTGCCAGTTTGTAGCAGCATTGCTAATTTACACCTGTAGTCCCTGAGCAGGTGATTGTAAAACAGTGAAAATATATATATGTATCAAGCAGAAATTACAAACTACTTTAACATACAAGTTATATTAAAATCGCACACACACGCACACACACACACAACACAAAAGCTGGTTGTTCCACTATTTTAAGAATGTCAAAATGTTTTCGATTCACAATAAAAAAGGACCTCATCCATTGGAGCACAACATTGTGTATGTAACTTTGCACTCTCTGAAAATGTATGGATATATACTGATACTGAAGCATTTACAGCGATCGAAACGAGGGAGCACACAAATTGAGTGAGTGCGACAAATACGGTAGCTGCGATGTGCTCTTACTAGTTTCATTTAGTTTAGTTTACTTATTTAAAATGACAGGGACAGTGCACATATCATACAACATTAAAAAATAACACACTTTCATGGATGTACAGTTTACATTTGGCTAGAAGTCTTCACGCGCACAATTTGTTAAAACCGCTCATTTACACTGGTCATACACACATACACGCACACACACATACACGCACACACACCTACACACACACACACATACACTAGTGTCCTGCAACATTGACATTTCCCCTACAGTGGCACAGATAAACGATCCCTAACTCTTATTATGTCAACTGTATGAAAGAAGTCACGGTTTGGAAGTGTTGTCCCTGAAAAAGGCAACTCTCTCCATTTCGAATCGAACATATAATAATTTCCCTTCTGCAGCCGACGAGCACAAAAGTAGCTCAGGTTTTTAGAAATGAAAGCTGTGGGTTCTCACTTCACCCTCCTCGAGGTTGTGCGTTCAAAGAGGTTACCCGAGTGTTTGATAAACACCAAATGCCCTAATGTTTCACGTCTGCCTCTTCACCTTTGCTCCAGAACTCGTTAAATCCCCGTTTGAAGCTTAGCACTCTTTGCCGTTAAGAGCAGCCGCGCCAGTGCCAGAGGTTGTGTGTTTGCGTCTCCTCCTCCGTGGCGGTTATCTGCGCCCAGCCAGTGAGGAGGGGTACCAAACAGCCCGAGCCTCTGTGACCACGGGGGAGGCCTGTCAATGGCCCAGATAGTTCTGCTAATTTCTGCGGCGGCGCTTGCCTCTTCCATATGCAGAGAGGGAATGGGGAATGGGGGACAGCCTTTGTTCTGACGGGAGAGCCGCTTCGCCGGGGCAAGGGCCACGTCCCTCCTCTGCGGGTACGCCTTGAAGTCAGGCAAAGTGTAAGGTATATTTGATACAGAGAGCGGAGAGAACGAGGCAAGTAAACAGGATTAGTGTTATCAGCGGGACTCGGAGCCAACGGAGCGCCAGCACAAACACCAATACTGTATATATTTGAAAACGCTCACAAGGAATTGCAAATGAAACTTGAATAAGTAAAGCAATAAAGTATTCTCTTGATGGTCTCAGTGGCAGAAATATTGCTCTTCTTGGACCGTGCGCGCGTGGATAAGTGTGTTTCTTAATCTGAAGAGTCGAGCAAGGTTTTGAATGGAATGATAATTGACCTAAATGCTCCTGGTGCGTGTTAGCGGTGACAGCGCCTCATGCCTCATAATGCCATGAAAGCGCGCGAGGCTAATATTAGGGAGGCAACCGCGCGCTAACAGACGATCAGAACGCATAAAAAACGCGCGCTCGCCACTCAAAACGTCAGGGAAATGGGCGCGCTGAGTTTCCCCCGCGGAGTGCTGAAGAATGAGTGTGATTTGCTGGAACTTGGTGCTGAATATCAGATATCAGAAGGCTGTTATTTTAAAAAATCACACGCTTCTCCAGGCGGCTCTCTCCTCCCCTTCTCTCCAAACAACGCAAGCAGCGGATGTCGCTAATTTCAAAAACATCATCTCCTCCACGCCGAGTTCAGGAAGTTGATTTATCGGCGTTGCTGGCAGAGTTAATTGCCGCGCGCGACACCAATCAGTCTTTGGGGGGAGATTTTCTAAGGATCAAATCGACAGCCAAGCCAAAACAAACAAACAAACAAACATATTCATATCTCCCGTATTTATTTATCAATGTTTTAGATTGCTCTCTGTCTTCCAGATTGCCCCATTTTTGCCGGATGATTCAATAAGTTGACAGAAACATTGTCAGCGCCGGGGCCGACAAATCACACCCAAGAAGTGATGCGCCCACCCTCCCAGCCGCCGCAGCCGCCCCACCCGCCCCTCCATCCAGCGGCCGCGGTTGCGCTCGAGTCATTCATCTTGATTACACTGACAGGAATGCTTTGATAATGATCTGCGGGAGACAGTGCTCAGAAGTTTGTCTAAAAACACTAAATGTCAAATCCCCGTCGGTGGTATCTAACGACGCGATGGCGATCTCTCTCTCCCTGTCCCTCTCTCTTTTTCTCTGTCTCCCTTCCAGTTCCTTTCTCCATCTCTCTCTGTCTCTTTCTCCATCTCTCTCTCTGTATCTCTCTCTCCCTCTTCCCTACAACCGCACAATCTTCTACTCTCTCTCAGTCTTGTCCACGGACCTGGCGTCCTCTCCCCGTCAGGGCTCGTCGCGGTCCCTCCCCTCCGCTCCGCGACCATCCCGAACGTGGACCGACCCTCCCCTTTGGCTCGCGTCCAAACTCAGCCCTGCGTCTTCTGGGAGAACAAGAGGAGAAATGGAACAACTGGTTTTAATGAAACAATTACAAGACACTAATTATTATGTTAATGTTTTGCTACTATCATCCGGCACCGCCAACAGCCGCTTGCACCTAGAGGTTTGTGTGTGTGCGTGTGTGTGTGTCTGTCTGTGTGTGTGTCAAGGTGGGAGATGTTCCACCAGAGTACAGTAATGCAGAAAGAGCAGGGACCGGCTGTTGTCATTGACTGTCAGGTACATTAATTCCCATAATGCTCAGTGCAAATAAATTAGCAGCAGGGTGTGAGGTTACTCGGAGGTGTGTGTGTGCATGTGGGGGTGAGGGGGGTGAGGGAGGGGGGAGGTCCTGAGTTCTCCTGGGGCAAGAAAACACACAAACAGGCAAAGAGGGAAATGCATTACGGCGGCATATGGAAGATTATCATGGAGCAGAAAGGATATTAGTGAAAGATCAAAAGAAAAACCAAGGGGTAGAATTTCCTTTTGCAAATGCACTGAGTGACCACAGTTCAGGAAGTATCTGGAGAAAACTGGA
>OZ035844.1:16923561-17094046 GCA_964034765.1 Knipowitschia caucasica
ATAATCTGTCATCATTAAAGGGCCCTATTCTGTCATGATTCAAAGGCCCAATTCTGTCATGATTCAAGGGCCCGAATCTGTCATCATTAAAGGGCCCTAATCTGTCATAATTAAAGGGCTCTAATCTGTCATCATTAAAGGGCTCTAATCTGTCATCATTAAAGGGCCCTAATCTGTCATCAGTAAAGGGCCCTAATCTGTCATGATTCAAGGGCCCTAATCTGTCATCAGTAAAGGGCCCTAATCTGTCATCATTAAAGGGCCCTCATCTGTCATCTTTAACGGGCCCTAATCTGTAATCATTAAAGGGCCCTAATCTGTCATCATTAAAGGGCCCTAATCTGTCATCATTAAAGGGCGCTAATCCATCATCATTAAAGGGCCCTAATCCGTCATCATTAAAGGGCTCTAATCTGTCATCATTAAAGGGCCCTAATCTGTCATCATTAAATGGCCCTGATCTGTAATCAGTAAAGGGCCCTAATCTGTCATAATTAAAGGGCCCTAATCTATCCATCCATCCATCCAATATGTCATCATTAAAGGGAGCTAATCCGTCATCATTAAAGGGCCCTAATCTGTCATCATTAAAGGGTGCTAATCTGTCATCATTAAAGGGCCCCAATCTGTCAGCATTAAAGGTCTCTAATCTGTCATCTGTAAAGGGCCCTAATCTGTCATCATTAAAGGGCCCTATTCTGTCATGATTCAAGGGTCCTAATCTGTCATCATTCAAGGGCCCTAATCTGTCATCATTAAAGGGCCCTAATCCGTCATCAGTAAAGGGCCCTAATCTGTCATCAATAAAGGGCGCTAATCCGTCATCATACTGTTGCTGATCTATCTATTCATCCATCCATCCAAACATCCATCCATCCATCTATTGTATCTATCTATCCATCCATCCATCTATCTACTGTATCCATCTATCCATCTATCTAACTATCTATCTACAGTATCTATCTATCTACCTAGCTATCTATCTATATTTATATCAGATTTGGACAATTCAAAGACAGGCCTCAGTCTTACCTCCGGACCATGTGGGTTACGGTTAGTAACTTTTTGTAATGTAACTCTCCTTTCAAGACGGTTGTGCCTGGTGGTGATTGGACAGAGCCATAGCTGGTTGTATACAGTGCTTGTTTGTTTTGGGCTCTGAGCAGGCTTTTGTGCTGTGGACGGAGCTTCTTGGCCAGGTTCCCTCTCTGTGGGGCCACCTGGCTGACGGTCACAAAGTCCCAGCGTTCGGACACAGCCTGTGAAAGAGGTGATTCATGAACGCCGACCACGGGCTCTTGGCTCACGCTCTTTGATTGAAACCTGTTTAGCAACAATCGCTAATTTCATTACATGGTGTCGCCGCACACTGAGCAGCCCCCAGAAGAAAAAGAAAACCTCTTTGAACTTTCGGGCCCGGAACAATGACAAGGGGCCGGTGCGGGAGGCTTGACGGCCATGACAGGTCGCTGGTGCGTGCAAAAACAAAACGTCTTTAAAAAAAAAAAAAAAAAAATGGGAGTTTTTTTTTGTTCATAATGTCTGTCAAATATTGTGATATGTCCCACACACCATGGTGCAGCTCCTCCTGGGCTTTTCGTCTTTGAGTGCGTGAACAATTGACTTTCTTCATGATCAAGTGGCTGCCTCCCCCTCAGGCAGGCGCTTTCATGAGCCGGGGCCTGGCGCTGCAGCTGCTCCCGAGGCCTTCTTCCCATGGCTCGGAAGATTGTGCTGTGTGGCCTTCAGGTTCCACTCACACTCTTCTCACATTCTCAACTTTTTTTAAGACTCATAGAGGCCCACATTGAGAGAGGGATCCACTCCCATGGATAGACTGAGGCTGTAGATCCAGGACTGAGGCTGTAGATCCAGGACTGAGGCTGTGGATCCAGAACTGAGGCTGTAGATCCAGGACCGGGGCGGTAGTTCCAGGTCTAAGACTGTAGCTTCGGGACTGAGGCTGTAGACCCTGGACAAAGGCTGTAGACCCAGGACTGAGGCTGTAGACCCAGGACTGAGGCCCCTGGATCCACCTTCATAGTGAGGAGGGTCTTATTTGGATGCAACTTCTTTCTGTTCCAAAACATTCTCTTCATATTTGAGGTATAGATACGACGACACTGCCCTCTCTTCTTTTTAAGTGGAAGGACTTGCAGAATTGGTCGCTGACTAAATATAATTTCTTTCCCAATTATCTCGGTCATTGTTGAAGGTAAAGCACATCGTAATGCCGCAGAACCGGGTGTGTATTTCGGGTAAAACACCAGAAGCTAAAATATCCGACACAAATGCGACTGAAGCCACAAAGAGTTGAGAGTAAGTCCTTGTTAAGTCCTCCTCGTCTCTCTCCGTATCTCGCTTCTTTTCAGCGGTGAGCGGGCTGTACATGCACCATGAAGGTAACTTTCCAAAGTTGGCTGCGTACAGACGTTATATGAATATTCATGACACATTATCCGCCTCAGACTGATAGAGAGAGGGCCTTTTTCTGCAGCGCATTAGTTCTTCAGAGATGAAAGCCTCTCCGAGCATCCCACTTCCCTGGCCTTCTACGCGCACACAATGGCCAACCAGCCGCTCAATTAGCCTGCCATCTTAGACTGACTGTTTGACAGGTCGAGCTAATTGTTAATCCTGCCGTTACTGTTGCTCTCGGTAATGAATCATGTAACAAAAGGAGCTCTGTGGATGTGGATGTGCCCAAAAACGCAGAGAGAGACAAGCCCACGTCAAAAAAAGGTCGTCCGGTTCCTCTCTGAAGGCCGATCGTAGAACTTCGGACTGAGGAGAGATTAAAACTATAAAATTAAACACCGTATCTTTTTAAAGCAACGTCATTTTCTTTGACCCGTTGGTAAATCGGGTTTTAAGGATCAGTCAGAATGTGCTTTTTGCAGAGTAGTCCTACAACAGTCCCTACACTGCAAAAAGAGATGAAAAACTGCTAAAATCTAGATGATAAATACCTACATTTGAGTCAAAATGCGCTCAAATGTAGATCATTTTTTTACAAATTCGAGCAATTTCTCGTATCTTTTTAAAACACCCTCAATTTGCTTTGTCACGTTGGCGAATCTTGTTTTAAGGCTCAGTCAGAATGTGCTCAAATTTAGATATTTTTTTTCTCAACATTATAGCAATTTTTGACTTATTGACTTATTTTTTTTTTCAGTACAGTCGTTATTGTTAATATATGGTGGGGCAAAACAGAAAATAAGTGTTCAGTCGATAACAAGTCCCTACACAACAAAAATAGGTAATAATTTTATCTTAATTTAAGCACATTTTGAACGCCTTAAAACAAGATTCTCCAACAGGACAAAGCAAAATGATCTGGTTTAAAAAAGACACAAGAAACTTTCATCACTTTGCGCAGCGATAGTCAAAAACAAAAGTCCCTACTGAATCAATACTTTGTTCCATAGCATTGATATTCGTTCGCAGCAGCTTGGTTTGAGACGGGTGCGAGATCCTGGACTTATGGAAATGTGCCGGAGCTGGATCCAGGGTCAAGCACCATCCATCATGAGCTGAGTGTCATTTCTACACTTCAGCCACAGCCGCTGCCTGAGAACCACGGATTCTCTGAGGCCAAAGAAAGGCGGCTTCAGAGAGGCGCCGAGGACAGAGGCTTCACGGGAAAACAAGGTGCCACTGTGTCATTCACCTCCCTCCCCCCCTCCCCCCCCTCCCTCACCCCTCCCTCACCCTGAGCCCACCTCAGTCATGGGACCAGCCACATTCCTGGGAACAGGATGTCGGGACAAAGACACACGGTGTAGAGGACTTCTGTGTTTCTGACTCATTTGGCTGTGACCCATACATGATATTTCTTTTCTGTCTTTTTTTTCGGTTTCAGTGTGTCTAAATGATGATTAATATCTGCTTTCTATCTCCGTGCTAAATGTCCGCAGTGGCAAACAAGAGCGTCTCTTGTTCACATGAAACAAGAATTCTAGCCTCGCAGGCTCCGGGAGCTCGTAAAGGCCAAATTGGATAATTTGAGGGAAAATGGACAGAGGTCATATCTTCTCTTTTTTCTTTGTTAAGATTTAAAGATAGAAACGAAAGGGTCTGTTGTGTTCGGGGAGAATAGGACGTGTTTTGTTGAGCTGTTCCCGGCTAAAGCCAACGACAAAATGTATGCATTGGAAAACTCATATGTACGATATGTGCATAGTATACTGTATGTACTGTGTGTGTGTATTGTATAAATATTGTATATGGACTGTATCTGTATTGTATATGTACTGTATATGTACTGTATGTGTATTTTAAATGTACTGTATGTGTATTTTAAATGTACTGTATGTGTATTTTAAATGTACTGTATGTGTATTTTTAATGTACTGTATGTGTATTCTATATGTACATTCCATGACAACAACAAAAAAGAGTAAGACGTCAGAGTCGGAAGTAATCATGGGAGTTTGAGTCTTAAACATGAACGATTCCAGGTGTGACCCACGGAATGTCCTCCAGCTAACCCGCGCCGATGCTAACTTCTCAATCTCCCGCAATAAACAGAAGCAGTAGGAGCCCCTCGACTAATTTGATTTGCTCCACAGGTGGCTAGCAGCTGCTCCAGAACAGGTTAGCTAGCAGGCCTCGTGGACCCAACAGGGACTTTCATCCCAGGGCCGAACAATACAGTAGAAGCCACAGGTCTCCCCCTAGAAAAAAATCCAGGAGGTCACTACTGCTTTCTTCTTCTCTTTGTGTTCGTATTTTTGGCAGCGCCCGGAGGTAACGTCCCCGCCATGCACCCAGGCACACTGCGCGCCTTTGTCTGGCGGGACGGGGGCAATCAGAAATCCCCCTGTCCCGTTCACATGACTCAAAAGAGGGGCTTGTGTGTCAGTCCGAGCCTCTTCAGTTCTGGAACATGTTCTTGCCTATTCATACCGCACACCGGAGGGAACCATGGCGCTCCAATGACAACCGGCGGTCTGCGTTAGCTCATCCAACCCCACTCCACCGAACCCGCAAGAAGTCAAAATATATCATTCATTCATAATCGCAGGGCTTTCTTTGCTCGCAGCAAGGCAAGAGAGTCCAAAATATCTGCCAAGCTTGTCGGACTTAAACCCCTGTCAACTGTAAACAGCGAGTTTCTTTCAGATGTGTTTTTATTTTTTTCCGCTTGGCCCTATAGATATTGAACGCTATCCAAAAAGGAGAATACTTGTGTTATTGTGGAGAGGTCCAGAGGCACACAGGAGCAGGATGTGGGAACGCAACTTGTCTCAGCGGTGGGTAGAATCTCGCTGGATGCTGTCTCTCTCGGCAGATTTGGGCTCTTCCAATAATCTCTGCAGAGATCTCGTGCTCAGAAAGCCAGGGGCGTAAACAGCACCTGACCACCGAGCACTCAGGAAGTTAGCACAAGCAAAGGAATTCATTTTGGGATCCCGCGGTCGCTGCTCAAACACAAAGAGGAAATCGTGTAGTTAACTTTTAATTAGGAGAAGTGTACGCAGACGGTTATTAAAGCAAGGATTAGTGGCCTCCTGCTTTTGTCTGTGATATGTCTCAGGTATTAAGATGGAGAGATCCTTTCTTATATACTAAACTCTACTAAATAAAATACATAAGGGATCATGTATAGCACGCAGGTCATAATTGGAGAATAAGTATTGACTGGGCTAATCGGGGAATCTGAGGTAACCGCTAAGCTAGCTACTTATTTGTCCTAAACTGGATGTTCCTGTTGAAGGTAGAAATACTGACCGGTAGAACGTTTTGAGGTTGCATTCAAATCAATGGGGTGGTCTACTTCTATTGTGAAGAGCCGTGCAAAAACATGAATTAAAATCTCTAGCTTTAGCACAATAAGGAAGCACTATATGATCTATAATAAGAAGCGAGAATTAAGAACAAAATCTCGGACTTTATCAAAATAAAGAATAGTCCTGTATATTCTAGAGCCGACGTACGCAGTTGTAGGTATTGTATGGTCTGGGAAACAGTGGCAGTAAAACAGGAGGTTTGTATTATGCATGGAAAGGGTGACCCAAAAACAGATGAGGAAGAGGAGTTTGTACGTTTGATGCCGGCGTGTTTAAAATATTAAATATACACTAATAACTACATTTTCATCCATCCCTGCCTAGGGGCACATTGACAGAAGCAAGGCAACCAGTCTGTGCCACTGAGCCCTCTGACTACCACCAACCATTCTTGAATTCGTCCCATAGCGGTTGAAATTTCAGTGTTGCATCGATAGTTACAGAAAAGTAGGAATGAGAAGCACACAGCACAAGATGAAATAAGATAAAGTATTAAATCTATAACTTTAGCATAATAAATAAGCAAGTATGTCTCAAGCTTTCAAAAAAAAAAAAAAAAAAAAACATACATTTTATTTGGACACTCAAAGAGGCTTCACATGTCATTATTTATTCACTCCATACACGGCGATGATAAACTGCTACTGTAGCCACAGCTGCCCTGGGGCACACTGACAGATGCGAGGCAACCAGTCTGTGCCATCCGCCCCTCCAACCATTCACACACACACCAGACTCATTCTAGTGAAGTGTCTTGCCCAAGGACACAACAACAGCAGACATCAGTGGGAGTCGGTGGAGAAAGTCTTGTGGTGGGCTTGAACCCACAACCTTCAGGCTCAAAGGCCATTGCTCTGCCAACTGAGCCACTGTCGCCCCGGTTTAGCATAATAAAGAAGCAAGTATGACATCTCTAAGTGGTAAGTCTTTGCTGATATTTTAGACTTAGAAGAAGTAAGTATAAAATCTTAAGCATAACAAAGAAGCAAGTCTAAAATACAATGATAAAAGTTGTGTGTTTACATCTGTACATGTTAGCAGCGCGCAGCTAAGGAAGTAAATAATATGTAGTACGTGGGGATTGTCTAGAATCCAAATCACATTCTAATACTAGGCCAATACAAACACGAATCCATATTTTGCTTCTACTTCGGACTGAACCGGTCACTTCTGCTTCTCCGTCTTCACAAATCAAACTTCCTTTCGTCACGACATCGCAAACTTGCCCCCGCGTCCTCTCTCTCTCCTCCGCCGCTGCTGTTGTCTGCGCTGTCACACGGGATAAAGCCGGGTTACCTGGTGCCGCACGCAGATTTATGCACGCTGATGTTTTCATGTCACTCTTTGGCTCCGGGCACTTTCTGTTGTAACCAACCAAACCCCATCACATCTTTGAAGTAGTCATGTATGCATAAGCCTGTCTACCTTAATGTTGTATAATTAGCAGGCGAACGCACGGCTCACTGGGATTGCTACCTCAGGGCTAATCTTGCTTTTCCTGCTTTGATCATTACGTTAATTAAATATGGCTGCCTTGACAGGTCGCAGGCTCAAAAACAGGTAGGTGTTAAAGGCACCTCGGCATGCACCTGGAGCTGTCAACATCCCTGGCCTCGCCGTCACTCCGGAGCGGCAATAATTCGAAACGATGTCGCCGAAAAATAGAGGAGGTTTCTGGGGGCGAGCGAGGTGGTAGAGGCCAGAGGAACGAGAGAGAGAGAGAGAGAGATAGAATTAGAGAGAGAGAGGCATGTTGTTGTCAGGTCTCGTGTCAGCGGCGTCATCAGCGGACAGCCCAGAGCGCAAATTACAAGTGTGTCTGTGGAGAAGTGTCAAAAGTGTTCTAAGTCCACTTCACGTCCGCAGCTGAGGAGGGACACGGTGCACAGGGGCCGAGGCCAAAGTCAAACGCCCCGGAGGAGAAGAAGAAACAGAAGAAAAGCACCTCTGTCAATGCAGTAATGACAGGGATACAGTGCACGGCCAGAGCTTTGGAAAAAAAGTTACTTCAAAATCGGCATTTTTTTCACCTGCCATATAAGGCAAGCGGATTGGCGAGTTTCTTTGTATAAACAAGGAAGCTCAAAGTACTCAAAGGCATTCAAATTATAAATAAGTAGAGTGCGGTAAACGTTTGAACCTGGATTTGAACATTGTCAGAGTAGAAGCCTGTCTCACATTTTCAGGATTCAAAACCTCACTGCTCCAATTTGACCTCGTCCAGACTTTAATATTCTTTTTTGTGCTGCAATTGCAAGATGGATGTATGATTTTTGCCTGTCTCATTTCCCCTGACTTAGCAGTTCTTGACCCTGGATCTACAGCCTCAGTCCTGGGTCTCTATAGCCTCAGTCCTGGGTCTCAATAGCCTCAGTCCTGGATCTACAGCCTCAGTCCTGGATCTACAGCCTCAGTCCTGGATCTCTATAGCCTCAGTCCTGGATCTACAGCCTCAGTCCTGGGTCTCTATAGCCTCAGTCCTGGATCTACAGCCTCAGTCCTGGGTCTCTATAGCCTCAGTCCTGGATCTACAGCCTCAGTCCTGGATCTACAGCCTCAGTCCTGGGTCTCTACAGCCTCAGTCCTGGATCTACAACCTCAATCCTGGATCTACAGCCTCAGTCCTGGATCTACAGCCTCAGTCCTGGGTCTCTATAGCCTCAGTCCTGGATCTACAGCCTCAGTCCTGGGTCCCTATAGCCTCAGTCCTGGATCTACAGCCTCAGTCCTGGGTCTCTATAGCCTCAGTCCTGGATCTACGACCTCAGTCCTGGATCTACAGCCTCAGTCCTGGGTCTCTATAGCCTCAGTCCTGGATCTACGGCCTCAGTCCTGGATCCTGTTTGGCAGTAGTATGCATCAAAACTTTAATCCAGTGCCGTATGTCTGATTACTATAGTTGACGAAACCAAAGATATCTTTAATGTGGATTGTTTGAGCTTCATGATTATACAGCTACATCATAAAATCATCGGAGGACTTCAGTTCCACGTTCTGGTACCTGTAACATCCATTTTCCATCTGCCGCTCTGAATTTTGCCGCTTTATTGGACAGAGCCAGCCTCCCATTGGACAGAGGGATCAGTTGGACCGCGGAGGTGTGATGCGGTGCCCAGGCCTACATCTCTATCCAGCGGCCGATAACACACACACACTCACAGCGGTAATTAGCATCACCAATATGTCCCTTCTGCGCTCATACCTGCCCCAACAAACCAGCCCCATCCTCCATCAAAGAAAACCCCCGTTCCCCGTTTCTTTTCATGGCTAGGATCATTAACGTGGATTGGAATCGGCGAGCGACATAAGGGCCGGCTTCTCCCTCTCCGCACTCCTGGATGGGTTTTCTGTTTCCGTCGAAGTTGAAGACGTTTCGGAAATTGCTTCGATTATAGCGTCCGCGAGCCATTTGATAGCACGTCCAAGAACAAGGCGAACGCTGGCCAAAGACGATTACACCAATGAGAGCTGGCGGGACTGCGGATATAATATATCCCCCCGCCCAGTCCCCACGTCCTGCTTCAAACCAAACCACACGCTCTTGTCTCGGAGTGGAAATATTTTATTATCATGCTAATGGAGTTTGTCTTTCAGGAGAGCTGGCCCCACCCTGCCCTCTCCACAATGTAGGGAACTCAACACCAATTAAAGCAAAGTCGGCGAAGCAGCGACGTCCAGACGACAGACCACTCTACAAGTTGGTGATCGGCCAATCTGGGGATTTTTGAACGGATTGGAAATCTGGTACAATGGAAAGATGGGTCGTCACTGTGTCAGGGAGATGTGGGTCGAGAGACTTAAAGATAAATTGGAGAAGTTTCCCACATTTTAGGAAAGAACCGCCCTCTCCACTCTTTGACGAGCACGTACTGTATCACCAGAATGATTGACAATCAGAGAGTCGGGGAGGCGGGTGTTGTAGGTCGGTGTCGGTGACGTCAAGAGTTTGTGCTGAATTTGCTGGTTGTAGTTTGGCGGAGAATGGGATAGTAAAATAATCTGTTCTGGTTCAATCCAAATATCAAGAAATTGATGCCGGAGCAAGAAGAATGTTAAATATATGTCACTGATGCAAAGATGTTGTGGCTCTACCTCCCATGGTCTCCGTTAGTGGCAAAGGAGATGGCTAAAGCTAGGCTAAATGCTAAAGCTAGGCTAAATGCCTCACTCACACGGGCTCATTACATACGTCACGGTAAACTCAGATCCAAGGATTTCAATCTGAAAAAGTAGTTAACCCCTCCCACCTGTTAACAAGGTTGATGGAGCAAATCCATACCTCAGTTCGAAATGAAATGAGTACGATGGTGTGGTAAGACCGGGCTACTTTAAGCCTTGTTTTTTTCCAGCTCTTCTCTCGTTTTCTTTCCTATCCATGGAGAGTCCCTGAAAACCATTCCGCAGCGGCCTGCATAGAACCAGGGCCAATAGGGACTATCTGTATGTTTGAGCAGTTTGATTCTCTGATCCGCGTTTTGGCGAATTCAACGCTTTTGTAAAGTCCTCCGAGAGATCTACAGTTTATACATTTATTGAATTGAATTAAAGAAGGACCTAGTACTGGTTCAACTGGGCTGGTCCTGAGTAGAGTAGAATAGGGTTAGGGTTGTAGAGTATGTCAGGTGGAATATATATCTGGTAGATTATGGAACTAGAAACTGTAAATACAAATCTGGTCCTAATTTGACCCCAACTCTCTCTTGGTCTTTCTTGAGTAAATGCCACGGTAATTTGAATAGATCCTAAATTTCAGATGACATATGTATCTCGGTCACATGTCCTCGGCCTGGGGTGATGTTTGGAGTCAATGGACCTCTTTCATGACTAATGTGTTCTATGGACAAGGAAGGTTCTTTTTTTATTATTCATGAGAAATATCTGTCAGAGAAAAACAAATCCCAGGAATATAGCTCCGGCAAAAACATATTAACACAGAAATCGTTTTGTTAGAATTGTCTCTGGACGTGGGCTTCCCTGAGGTTGTGATTCCGTATCACTCAAATGGCTCCTATCGGTTTGTTATTATTGTCATCATTTCTTGTGTGTTTGATTCTCTGATCTGCTGTCGCTGAAGCCACAACTTTGTAGAGCACAGATGAGCGAGACACAAATACGTTGAATTGAATGAATAGATTGTTAGTTACTTAATGGTCACAACACACCAGAGACCAGAAAGAGACCACACTGCCAAACATTTTAAAATATGAATGTTTTTTTTATCTTAATTTGACACATTGTGACTGTGTTTTTCCTAAATTTCCAGATTTTCCAACGAGACAAAGCAAAATGATCGTGTTCGAGAAAGATACAAAAATTGTCTACTTTTGAACACGTCAAATCTATGTTTTTTTGTATAAATTTGAGAATTATTTTAGGTATTTTTCATCACTTTTTGTAGTGTAGTCCAGAAAAATAGACTACTCTGTAAAAAAGTGATGAAAATTAATTAAAAAAGTATCTTTTTTTATTTTCTCATTTCAACTGAGACTTTTCTATATCTTTTTAAAACAAGATAATAATAATAATAATACATTTTATTTATATTGCACTTTACATTTCAAAGAAACCTCAAAGTGCTAGATCATTTTGTTTTGTTCCGTTGGTAAATGTTGTTTTAAGGCTCAGAATGTTCTCAAATGAAGATACACTTTGCCAAATTTTAGAATTGTTTGAACTTATTTTTCATATAACTTATTTGTCTCCCAATGGTCCCTCGCTCTGGTCTCTCTCTCTCTGGTCTCACTCTTTCTGGTCTCTATTTCTTGCCTCTATATGGTCTCTCTCTCTCGAGTTTCTCTCTCTAGTCTCTCTCTCTGGTCTCCCTCTCTGGTCTCCCTAACTGGTCTCTCCCTCTCTGGTCTCCCTCTCTAGTCTCTCTCTCTCTCTCTCTCTAGTCTCCCTATCTGGTCTCCCTCTCTAGTCTCTCTCTCTCTCTCTCTCTAGTCTCCCTATCAGTTCTCCCTCTCTAGTCTCTCTTTCTCTCTCTAGTCTCCCTCTCTGGTCTCTCTCTCTCTCTAGTCTCCCTCTCTGGTCTCCCTAACTGGTCTCTCTCTGGTCTCTCTCTCTGGTCTCTCTCTCTAGTCTCCCTCTATAGTCTCCCTCTCTGGTCTCCCTAACTGGTCTCTCTCTCTCTGGTCTTTCTCTCTAGTCTCCCTCTCTAGTCTCCCTCTCTGGTCTCCCTAACTGGTCTCTCTCTCTCTCTGGTCTCTCTCTCTTCTTCCCGTCGCCAAAACAAGTAAAAACTCCGGCCCTTCAATCACATTCAAACCATTATCACCAAACTGTACAAACCAGAGTGATTCCTGGTATGCTGTGTGTCACCTGGTCCCAACAGTCTCATATTAACGCAGCGGTTTGCTTCTCTGCACAAATCTCGAGTCCGTGTTTGATGGAACGGCGGAACACAAACTGCCAGCGCTAATGAAACCTCCCCGTGTATACATTGGCGCGTGGTTTGGCCGCGGACTTCAAAGATGGCTGCCACAACGGAGAAGTTGTGTTCAAAGCGTCGGGGCCCGGTCTTCATCGGAGCCCGGTCTTCATCGGTGTCCAGCGGGCACAATGCTCTCGCGGACATGAAGGGGGCTCTTGAATCTGCCTCCATCTTTTCAACGTCAGCCCGTGTTTGTGCGTCCGGTCCACGGCGGCGCCTCCCGGAGGACAAACCTGCGCTGTGTCCCCCAGAGCTGTGCGTTCAAAGTGTAGGTTTGGACCAGAATGGCTTTGTAGCTTTAATAAATGCCTTACAGTATGTTGTTGTTGTTGATGATGAGTCCATAGCAACAATATGAGGCCGTGTTTTCAGGATGGAAGTTTAATGGTATAGCACGGTTCAATGTGGTTTTACTGCAAATGGCAAAAGAATCATTGAAACAAGGCGCTAAAATCATATTTAATTATTAAAAAGAGTGAAGATACAGAACAGAACTGCTTGGATTTGAACATTGTCAGAGAAGAAGCCTGTCTCACGTTTTCAGGAAGACTGTTCCAGAGTTTAGTTAGCGTAAATCTGAAACGCTGCCTCCTCATGTTTAGTCCTGAATCTGGGACCAGCAGCTGGCCTCGTCCCTGTGCTCCTCAGAGTCCCAGTTCATCACCGACTTTGGTACGAGACCATGGAGAGACTCTTACACAACCAGAGCTGGTTTAAAGTCCATTCTTTGAGCCACAGGAAGTAGAGACCTGATTCCAGGGCTAAAACGATGGTACTTCCTGGTTCAATGGTATTTCCTGGTTCGATGGTACTTTCTGGTTCGACGGTACTTATTTATTTATTTATTTATGGACATTTTATTGGAGGATAAACCCCATGAGATTCCTGGTTTGATGGTACTTCCTGGTTGTCGTCAGGACTGGAGCTTCATTTTCGTTTGGAGAACCCAGTGAGCAGACACACCGAGAGAAATGCAAAAACAAAATTGTTTAATTCCAGCTTGAAGTTATTCTTTATAAACTTTTTTTCTGAACCTTTTAGAATCCTTTTTTAATTTATGGTTTGTAATACTTATGCTGTTGGTTTATTGAAAAGCAGACAGTCGTAATTCTCTTTTGTCAGTGTTAGCAGATTGCTCACTGATAGCGCTGATTCAGGGACTTTTCAGACCATTTTCAGACCGGGCCAAAAACATTCACAAATTGGATGAAAATCTCTCATCAGCAATTTGTACAATCATAGAAACTGTGGCACATTGTGAGACACCTGTCATTTCCATTCCATCCACACCGACCATGAACTGGGACTAAAACAAGTTAGTTTGAATTTGATCTGCCACAGCAAAGTATTGTGTACGTTACAGAAAGAAAATAATTATTAGAGTAGAGTGTGTTTTTGCTACAGCGTGTGTTCACTCCAACAGCTTCATGAAACCACGGACTAACATGACGGATTGGTGCACTGCTGTGTGAGGACTCTCTGCTCTCCCTCTATGGTCTCTCTCTCTCTCTCTCTCTCTCTCTATACTTTCTTTGATCTCTCTCTCTTGTCTCTTCCTCTTAGGTCCCTTTCTTTGTTCTCTCTCTCACTCTGAACTCTATCTGGCTTCTTTCTCTCTGGTCTCTATCTTTTGCCTCTCTATGATCCCTCTCCCCAGACTCTCTCTCTTTCTCTCTCTCTGAACTCTCCCTGATCTTGCTCTCTCTCTCTGCTCTGTCTCTCATCTCCTTCTGAACCCTCTCCGGTCTCTCTCTCTCTCTCTGAATTATCTTTGGTCTCTCTTTCTTGCCTCTCTATTGTCCCTCTTTCTGGTCTCTCTCCCTCTCTGAACTCTATCTCTTGTGTCTATGATCTCTCTCTGGTCTTTCTCTCTGGTCTTTCTCTCTGGTGTCTCTCTCTGGTCTCTCCCTCTTTGGTCTCCCTCTCTGGTCTCTCTCTGGTCTCTCCCTCTTTGGTCTCCCTCTCTGGTCTCTCTCTGGTCTCTCTCTGGTCTCTCTCCGGTCTCTCCCTCTCTGGTCTCTCTCTGGTCTCTCCCTCTCTGGTCTCTCTCTGGTCTCTCCCTCTCTGGTCTCTCTCTCGGGTCTCTGCGTCTGTTTTTCCTGCAGACCATTCTAATATAAAAAGTAATAGTTTGATTTCCATGTCTTCATATACATTTACATACACCCCATAGACTGTATATATTAATGGACAGAGTCACGCCTATCTCCGCTGTTCTAAATAATGGGCCAAAAAATGTGCTCTACTGGACAAATCCAAAATGACAGCGAGTGGTCCCGCCCACAAGAAAATTGTGAAAAAACGCATCTGCGCATGCGTCAGCTGGTGCAGCTCCATTCATTTGAACGAGAGACTTCAAAAATTCACAGCAAGTAAACTAGAGTGGTCCAGAACACCCCCCTCAGCATTGACACACATGTGGAACGGAGCTTTGGGCCAAGAGCCAACTTTTGGTCCATCCTGTAAAGACGTTTTTGAGAGGTCTGCCAATGCTATATGCTAGCATTGGCTAATTCTTATTCCGGGTCCACCCCCATCGGCCCGGGGTGGTATTGCAGCATGTCAGAGCACGGTAATTTGGCCACTTTTGAGCCGGGACCCGCCCCCACTGGTCACACCGGACAGAAGCGGTGACCGCGTCTGTCCGGTGTGACCGTCTCTCCTGGCGCCCGGTGTTTCTCCCTGAGGCTTCTTTTTCCACGGAATCACAAGAAATTAATTTCCGCTCCGAAGAGAAACTCACAGAGACATTCTTCATGACATTCTCCTTCTCTCTCCCTCTCTCAACCTCACACTCTCTCTCTCTCTCTCTCCCTCTCCCTCTCTCGCCCTCTCTCTCTCTCTCCCTCTCTCCCTCTCTCTCTCTCCCTCTCTCCCTCTCTCCATCTCTCTCCCTCTCCCCCCTCTCCCTCTCTCTCTCCCTCTCTCTCTCTTCCTGTCATCTGCGAGCCACAAGTCCTAACCGGTCTAATAATAGTCCCGGTCCCGGATCATCAGGTGCTCAGATGGCCGGAAGTCTGTTCGTACTTAGACCACGGTATTTGGATCAAACTGCAGACTCTGTATTTCCGGGTTTTTTGGATTGTTTCATGAGGACTCCACGTGTTGCTGTGCGCCGGGTTTGATTAGCGCTCATAAGCTAGCACCAGCGCCGTTATCCTGTGTTCAGATCCAAAATAATCCAGATTTATTGTTGCCCTGTGGGAAAATGATCGTGTTTTTAAACTATAAATTCAGTGTGTTTTTGTGGGGCCCTAAATCACAACAGCAGTTATTGCAGAGGACTTTGTCGATTGGCCAGAGCAGATCAGAGAATCAAACGGGTCAAGGGCAGGAAATGCAATGATGAAAAAACCAGAGAGAGCAAAGAACAAAAACATAGAGGTCCATAGGGAGCAGGGGCATCGCTGTCCCACTCAGAAACCCTGTGGGGGAAAAAGTGAGAAACCTCAGGGAGAAAAAGACAAGAGAGAGGGACGAAAGAGACACCAACAAGAGAGACCAGGCAAGAGACAAGAGAGAAACAAGAGAGAGAGAGACTAGAGAGACACCAATGAGAGAAACAAGAGAGAGAGACCAGAGAGCCACCAATGGAGAAACAAGAGAGAGAGAGACCAGAGAGCCACCAATGGAGAAACAAGAGAGAGAGAGACCAGAGAGACACCAACGAGAGAAACAAGAGAGAGAGACCAGAGAGCCACCAATGAGAGAAACAAGAGAGAGAGACCAGAGAGCCACCAATGGAGAAACAAGAGAGAGAGAGACCAGAGAGACACCAACGAGAGAAACAAGAGAGAGAGAGAGACCAGAGAGACACCAACGAGAGAAACAAAGAGAGAGAGAGAGACCAGAGAGACACCAACGAGAGAAACAAAGAGAGAGAGAGAGAGAGACCAGAGAGACACTAACGAGAGAGTCCAGACAAGAAAACAGAGAGAAACAAGAGAGAGAAAGACTAGAGAGACACTAACGAGAGAAACAAGAGAAACACAAGAGAGAGAGACCAGACAAATCTTTTTGTAATGACTTGACTTTTTGTTATTATTGTTTGCATCTTTCTCCGGTTGGATCGAGCAGTGAACCTGTGAATATATGTGCCATACAAAAAAAGTGGACCACGAGGACCACTCTTTAGGATGACCCGCGATGCTGCTTTAGCCTCGGCTGCCCTGGGGCAAGCTGAAAAAAATCCAAGCTCGTCCTCTGCCTGCATGAACCACCACAAACAGACAAACAGCAATGACATTTTCCATCTCAAACCTTTACACCATTTTGATTATTATTCTTTTTTTTTTTGCCTGGAATCAAACCCGCAACCGTCCGCAGAGAGTCGGGGAGCGGGCGCCGGGCGGGTGTTTACGGACCACGTGGCGTACACAGCATGAAATATTCAGTTTGATCACAGTAGCACATTTGTGACCTACTTCACGGTAATTGGCTTCACACACTCACCCACTTTAACTCACAGAGATGATCTATGGGACGGATGATCACTCTGATGTGGACTTAGAAATACATTACAAACTTCCAGATGGAACTTCCAAATGGATTTTCCCTGTATGCAAATATCGGGAAAATGTGTTTGCCTATCTATCTCCAAATGATTTAGTCTCTGGGGTTCTCTCTCTGGTCTCGCTCTGGTCTGTCTCTGGTCACTCTCTCTCTCTCTGGTCTGTCTCCGGTCTCACTCTGGTCTTGCTCTGGTCTGTCTCTGGTCTGGCTTTGGTCTCTCTCTGGTGCCTCACTGGTCTCTCTCTGGTGTCTCTCTTGTCTGTCTCCTGTCTCGCTCTGGTCACTCTCTCTCTCTCTGGTCTGTCTCCGGTCTCACTCTGGTCTGGCTCTGGTCTCTCTCCAGTCACTCTCTGGTCTCTCTCTTGTCTGTCTCCTGTCTCGCTCTGGTCTCTCTCTTGTCTGTCTCCTGTCTCGCTCTGGTCTCTCTCTGGTCTGTCTCCTGTCTCGCTCTGGTCTCTCTCTGGTCACTCTCTCTCTCTCTGGTCTGTCTCTGGTCTCACTCTGGTCTCTCTTTTCCTTGTCTCTACATCTGGTCTCTCTCTTGTTTCTCTTTGGTCTCTCTCTCTCACTGGTCTCTCTAGTGTCTCTCTTGTTTCTCTCTCCCTCTGGTCACTTTCTCTTGTCTCTCTCTTCTCTCTTTCTTTAGTCTTTGCTCTGGTCTGTCTCTTCTCTCTCTTTCTTGTCTCTCTCTGGCCTCTCTCCCGTCTCTCTTTGTTCCATCCCACTCTGGTCTCTCACTTGTTTGCAGAATCCCAAAAATCCATACATCTTTGCAAGTGTAAATGAGAAAAACCCTAACTTTAAAACTCACACAAACTCTTCCATCTCTTTTCTTCCCACATCAGTACCACATCATTGAACCCGGGTCCAGGTGATTGAAACGCCCGACCCACTTTATCCTGAACCGAATCTAAACCGTGCGTGGGCCGACGTGAACCGCGGCGCTCGGTAGACTAGTCCACAATAAGAGATTTCAACAGAATTAGCCGGTCCGCTCGTGTTTCGGTCCAGCTAATATCCGGGGGCAATCAAGTCGATAACCCATGGCCGACCGGAACTAACGTCTTAAGCCTCAACATTGGGGGAGGAATGGGGGAGGGAGGGGGGAGGTCAGCGGGGGGGTATGCATACATCAAACAGCACACAGTATGGAGAATCAACAAGCGTTTTGGAGGCAGGCTTATGAGCAGAACGCCGCAGCGACTCCCCGGGCGGCGGCGCTCTGCTGGTAAATTCAGCATTAGCCACGAATTGGTAGATACTTCTCTGGGTAAGTCTCTGCGTGAAAAACACAAACCCGGGTCGTGTTAAAGGAGAGGAGAGACTGCCATCTGAGGACAAGTGAGTGATGGGAATGGTATAGTAGCCAGAGAGTCTAGGGTGAGAGACCCAAGAGAGGCCAGAGAGAGACCAGAGGGAGAGAACATAGAGAGTCCAGGGTGAGAGACCCAAGAGAGGCCAGAGAGAGACCAGAGGGAGAGAACATAGAGAGTCCAGGGTGAGAGACCCAAGAGAGGCCAGAGAGAGACCAGAGGGGGAGAGCATAGAGAGTCCAGGGTGAGAGATTCAAGAGAGGCCAGAGAGAGACTAGAGGGAGAGAACATAGAGAGTCCAGGGTGAGAGACCCAAGAGAGGCCAGAGAGAGACCAGAGGGAGAGAACATAGAGAGTCAAGGAAGAGAGACACAAGAAAGGCCAGAGAGAGAGAACATAAAGAACACAAAGAGAAAACCTAGAGAGTCCAGGAAGAGAAACCCAAGAGAGGCCAAAGAGAGACCAGAAAGAAAGAACATACAGTAGAGAGTCCAGGGAGAGAGACCAGAGAGAAAGACTTGAGAGAGACCGCTGAGAGAAACCAGAGAGAGAGAACAAAGAGAAAGAATTGAGAGTGACCGGTGAGAGAAACCTTGAGAGACTTGAGAGAGAGACCAGAGGGAGAGAACGTAGAAAGACCTGAGAGAGGCCAGAGAGAGATCACAGAGGGACCAGAGAGAGACACCAGTGAGATACCAAAAAGAGACCAGAGAGAGACTGGAGAGAGACTAGAGAGAAACACCAGAGAGAGACCAAAAAGAGACCAGAGAGAGACCAGATCCAAGACATGTCTGGACTGTGTTGATCCTGCTCCTATGAACCAATGCCAATGTTTGTCATTTGTGCATTTCCTGTTTTTGAACGGTTTGATTCTCTGATCTGATACATTGAATTGAAACAGATTCAGGCCAGTGGTGTTTATTTACTACTCAAAAGCATTGGAAAGCATATATTAGCTACTTTTGACATTAGCATTTGCTGGAAAAGCTCAAGTTTAGGGCCACACATGTTAAAGTTTAGGGTAACAAACAGCTGCTCTGTATCTTATTGCTACCTCATGTCTACGATTAATTCCACACGTCGAACTTGACAGACTCACTTCTCAAACAACTTTATTATTTCTGATTATTCCATCATTTGTCCTATTTATCCAATCATAAATATGTCCTCCGGGGGCAGCGCAGCGCACCCCTCTCTCCTGCCATCCCAGACAGTGTTTTACCGCATGTGTTGGTTATAGATGGCCCGGGTGATGGATTTGGTCATAATATTAATGTAAGGCTGACAGGACCCGCTCATGAATCACCTCAACTTTATTTCAAAGCTGCCGCCGTCACAAAAAAGTCATCCATAAAACGTCAACGGGCGCTAAAGCATTATGAAGCAGGTTTGATAGTGGCGTTTAGTTATCGCCGCCGCGCTTATTTAGTGTTGTGTCTTGTGTGTGTGACGTCTGCCCCCGATCAGAGAGAGGAGGAGGGGGGGGGGGGGGGGGGTAACTGTGTCCTCTGTGTGGGTGAGGTCTGCCCCATCAGAGGGGGGAGGGAGGAGGGAGGGTAGAGGGGATGGAGGGGGCAATGTGTCCTCTGTGTGGAAGGACTGCCCCATCAGGGAGGAGAGGGGAAGGGGAAGAGAGGGGATGCCAGGAGCAACTGTGTCCTGTGGGTGAGGTCTGCCCCATCGGAGGTGGGAGGGGGGGTAACGGTGTCCTCTGTGTGGGTGAGGTCTGCCCCGTCAGGGAGGGGGGGTGCAACTGTCCTGACTTTACAGAAGTTTGTATCGGATATTTCTACAAAACAGACTGGATCCACAACCATTCATGTAGGTTTGTAGTGGTTAGCCATGCTTCTAAGGTCAGGCATATACAGTAGGGTTGTAGTGGTTAGCCATGCTTCTAAGGTCAGGCATATACAGTAGGGTTGTAGTGGTTAGCCATGCTTCTAAGGTCAGGCATATACAGTAGGGTTGTAGTGGTTAGCCATGCTTCTAAGGTCAGGCATATACAGTAGGGTTGTAGTGGTTAGCCATGCTTCTTAGGTCATTTATGAAGGTTTGGAGTGGTTAGCAATGCTTCCAAGTTCCCCCCTCCTCCTCTCCTCCCCCCGCTCCTCCTCTCCTCCCCCCTCCTCCTCTCCTCTCTCCCCCCATCCTCTCCTCCCCCCGCTCCTCCTCTCCTCCCCCCCTCCTCTCTCTCCCCCCCTTCTCCTCTCTCTCTCCCCCTCCTCCTCTCCTCTCTCTGTCTCTGTCTCTGTCTGTGTGGTGCATTTGGAAGACGTCTGCTGCTCTCTGCAGTCTGAACTGGGATCCTGTCTCAGCCCTGTGCTGCTGCTGCTACTGCTGCTGCTGCTGCTACTGCTGCTCATACAGACGCACACACACACACACTCACACACGCACGCACAATATAAAAGACTTCATATTGTGGCTTATCTACACATTTCTTTGATTTAGAGAAGACGTCACAGTTGAACAGGTGTGTGTATATTTGTGTATACGTGTATGTGTATGTATATATTTGTGTATCTGTGTTTGTATATATGTGTGTATGTGTATATTTGTGTATCTGTATGTGTGTATTTATATATTTGTGAATCTGTTTGTGTGATGAATCTGTGTGTATGTATATATTTGTGCATCTGTGCGTGTATCTGTGTGTGTATTTTTGTGTACATGTGTGTGTATGTCTATATTTGTGCATCTTTGTGTATCTGTGTATGTATATATTTGTGCATCTGTGTGTGCGTGCATCTGTGTGTGTATTTTTGTGTACATGTGTGTGTATGTATATATTTGTTCATCTGTGTGTGCGTGTATCTGTGTGTGTATTTTTGTGTATATGTGTGTATGTATATATTTGTGTATCTGTTTGTGTGTACTATTGACTTTTATGTTTCTAGGCCGCAGCACTTTGCAAACACTGCTTTTTTAAAAGTGCTAAACAAATAATACACATTATTATTATCATTATGACTGATATTAACCATTGAATTGTTTTATTTCCCAATGAAAACATCTTTTGAGTTTAGAATAAGACTCATTTCACTTAGTTCGTCACTAAAACCTACTCATTCATTCCCGCGGCACCCTCTGCGTATCCTCCCTGGACCTAATACATGCGTCACACCTCCACACATTCCCGCTGATTACAAAGATTACATATTTAAAAGTCTTTCCCCGGCTGCAGCTACCTGGTGCGAGCTAGTACGGATATTGTTCCGTACTAGTTGCTGTGTAGAACTACATTTCCCAGGAGGCCGCGGGGCATTCTCATTACACCACATTACACATTAGTAATATATGCAACCTGGAGAGCTTTGATTACTCAGTCCCGTCACGGCGGCGAAGGAGATTAGGACACGACTCTTGTTTCTCTGTGTGTACATAGACGCACACATATTTCACACTTGGTTTTTTTTCGCAGATTTAGAATAAAATAAACTATTGTTGTGCGTCTTGTTGGTACAAAACGATTCAGAAGGAACAGAATTACAACGTTAATGAAGCTGGTGTTGACATTCGCCTGATTACCGCAGACTCCGGATACAGAGCGGGATCGCTTAAACCTCGTACAAACACGCGGCGGTGGCGTGTGTCCATCGTATGCCGATTACGGGGGAAAAACGTCTGTTGTAACCACGGCGACGTCACAGCACTTTTTTAAACAGAGTACGTCACCTGAGCCACAACAGGCTGCATGATTCTCTCTCCTCTCTCAACTTCTCTCCTCTTTCCCATCTCTCCTCTCTCTCCTCTTTCGTCTCTCTCTCCTCTTTCCTCCTTCCTCTCCCATCTCTCCTCTCTCTACTCTTTCCCATCTCTCCTCTCTCAATTTGTCTCCTCCCATCTCTCCTCTCTCTTATCTTCTCCTCTCCTCTCTCTTCTCTCAACTTCTCCTCCCCTCTCACCCCTCCTCTCTCTCCCCTGTCCTCTCTCTCTCCTCTCTCTCTCTCTGTCCTCTCTCTCTCCTCTCCCTCTCTCTCGCTGTCCTCTCTCTCCTCTGTCCTCTCTCTCCTCTGTCCTCTCTCTCTCCTCTTCCTCTCTCTCTCTCTCTCTCCTCTCTCTCTCTCTCCTCTGCTCTCTCTCTCCTCTGCTCTCTCTCTCCTCTGCCCTCCCTCTCTCCTCTGTCCTCTCGCTCTCTCTCCTCTGCCCTCCCTCTCTCCTCTGTCCTCTTTATCTCTCCTCTGTCCTCTTTATCTCTCCTCTGTCCTCTCTCCTCTGTCCTCTCTCACTCCTCTCCCTCTCTCTCTCCTCTTCATCTCTCTCTCCTCTGTCCCCTCTCTCTCTCTCCTCTGTCCTCTCTCTCTCCTCTGCCCTCCCTCTCTCCTCTGTCCTCTCTGTCCTCTCTCTCTCCTCTCTCTCTCTCTCCTCTGTCCTCTCTTTCTCCTCTTCCTCTATCTCTCCTCTGTCCCCTCTCTCTCTCTGTGTCCTCTCTCTCTCTCTGTCCTCTCTCTCTCCTCTGTCCCCTCTCTCTCTCTCTCTCTCTCTCTCTCTCCTCTGCTCTCTCTCTCTCTCTGTCCTCTCTCTCTCCTCTGTCCTCTCTCTCTCCTCTGTCCCCTCTCTCTCTCTCTCTCTCTCTCCTCTGCTCTCTCTCTCTGTCCTCTCTCTCTCCTCTGTCCTCTCTCTCCTCTGTCCTCTCTCTCCTCTGCTCTCTCTCTCCTCTGTCCCCTCTCTCTCTCTCTCCTCTGCTCTCTCTCTCCTCTGCTCTCTCTCTCCTCTGTCCTCTCTCTCTCTGTCCTCTCTCTCTCCTCTCTCTCTCTCCTCTCTCTCTCCTCTCTCTCCTCTGTCCTCTTTATCTCTCCTCTGTCCTATCTCTCTCCTCTGTCCTCTCTCACTCCTCTTCCTCTCTCTCTCTCCTCTGTCCTCTCTCTCTCCTCTTCCTCTCTCTCTCCTCTGTCCCCTCTCTCTCTCTCTCCTCTGTCCTCTTTATCCTCCTCTGTCCTCTCTCTCTGTCCTCTCTCTCTCCTCTCTCTCTCTCTCCTCTGTCCTCTCTCTCTCCTCTTCCTCTCTCTCTCCTCTGTCCCCTCTCTCTCTCTCTCTCTCTCTCTCTCTCTCCTCTGCTCTCTCTCTCTGTCCTCTCTCTCTCCTCTGTCCTCTCTCTCTCCTCTGTCCTCTCTCTCCTCTGCCCTCTCTCTCTCTGTCCTCTCTCTCTCCTCTGTCCCTCTCTCTCTCTCTCTCTCTCTCTGTCTCTCTCTCCTCTGCTCTCTCTCTCTGTCCTCTCTCTCTCCTCTGTCCTCTCTCTCTCCTCTGTCCTCTCTCTCCTCTGTCCTCTCTCTCCTCTGCTCTCTCTCTCCTCTGTCCCCTCTCTCGCTCTCCTCTGCTCTCTCTCTCCTCTGCTCTCTCTCTTCTCTGCCCTCTCTCTCTCTCCTCTGTCCTCTCTCTCTCACTCTCTCTCTCTGTCTCTCTCTCCTCTGCTCTCTCTCTCTGTCCTCTCTCTCTCCTCTGTCCTCTCTCTCTCCTCTGTCCTCTCTCTCCTCTGTCCTCTCTCTCCTCTGCTCTCTCTCTCCTCTGTCCCCTCTCTCGCTCTCCTCTGCTCTCTCTCTCCTCTGCTCTCTCTCTTCTCTGCCCTCTCTCTCTCTCCTCTGTCCTCTCTCTCTCACTCTCTCTTCAATAATTGCCACATCTTATAAACTCCAGCAACAAAATGCATCAACACAAAGTCACTGCTGCGGCGAGAAACAGAAAAACGGCCGAGACTTTTCTCCAAGAATAAGTTTTTTTTTGTGGAGATCAAAACTGTAAAAATGCGACTCTCGTGAGAAAAGGCTAAAGCTAACTCTGCTCAGACTTGCTTTTATGTGTCGGCTTCTTTCCACAACTTTTCCATGTTCGAAATCATGTTTGTCGTATAATAGAGGGGAGATTTGTGTGTGTGTGTGTGAGTGCGTGTGTGTGTGTGTCTGTGTTAGTGTGTGTGTGTGAGATGCCATTGGGATTATCTCATATCTTTCTCCACAATTAGAGCATTTAGCAGTGGGAGGGGCAGGAATGAGAGAGATGTGTGTGTGCGTTTGTGTGTTTTGTGTGTGTGTGTGTGTGTGTGTGTGTGCGTTTCTGTGTGTGTGTGTATGTGTGTGTCTGCCATGGGACGGCCCACTCTGGGGTCATCCTGGGTCCAGGGGGTCCCATAGTGTCCAGGAGTGCAGGACAGACCACAGCTGCACACCATAACACACACACAGAGACACACACACACAAACACACATACAGAGATACACAGACACACACACACACATTCACAAACACACATACAGAGATACACAGACACACACACTCACAAACACACATACAGAGATACACAGACACACACATACTCACAAACACACATACAGAGATACACACACACACACACACACATACTCACACACACATACAGAGATACACAGACACACACATACAGAGATACACAGACACACACACACTCACAAACACACATACAGAGATACACAGACACACACACACATTCACAAACACACATACAGAGATACACACACACACACAAACACACATACAGTGATACACACGCACTCACAAACACACATACAGAGATACACAGACACACACACACATACACGTTTTTGTTACCTGGTGGGTCCCTTTGACAGGGCCGTTCAGAATGGGACCCATAGACATAATCTTTTTTTACCAAGACTTTAAGTAATACAAAACAGTCAATAGAAACCAAACAACTATTTTAAAGGAATTTTATTTTAGATTTTGTTTTCGAATTGCAGTGATTCTATTTTTGACATAGAATTTAATGCCACTCCATGTCCGATGTCTAAGGTCATCTGGTGAGGCATTAATGCAGGCCAGGCAGTGAGACTTCCCAGGGACCTTTCCAGTCTGTATGAAAGGTGTCATGGTCTTCTCCACAGCCTTCACCTCAGATGCAGACCATGGCTTTCTTACACGTTCTAGGGAGAGAAATAAAAATATATTAGCAATATACACTCCCAGGGTGAGGACCAAGCAGCCTGGCTGTAATCCCCCACCTGGTACACTTACCAGAAGGGGCACTGCCACTACCATGGGGTGCATCTGGATGAATGGTTGAAGGTTCTCCGCTTGAAGTTTCTTTTAGCCCGTCCGTTTGTGAGAGGATCTCTACTGCTCTCCCTGTCGCACAGAAAATAAAAATACAAGTGGCCTTTAGGGGAAAAAAATCATACATATTTTAATAATATCAAGAATTACCTTCAGGCTCAATTTGTATCTGGTCGAGGCTCTTTCCTTCGAATTCCGTCACTCTTCCCTGCTCCATGGCCATCAACACTTTGCTGATTTTGGCCAGCTCCAGTGTCCCCTCTGGTAGTCTGTAATATTGCCTGTGGATGCGAATGTCATGGCCGAGGAAGTTGGCAAGTATGTCCATCTCATTCTCTTTCATATTGAGAACTGTAGACATAGTAGCTATGTGCTTTCTAAGTTTGGTTGAGGATAGCATCTCTGGATGCACCGCACCACATTCTTTGGCTACCTGGCGTAGGGAGTCTGATCCCCTGATGTGGGTGTCTGCGCCCGGGCGGGAAAAGAAGTATGGGTTATGGTCAGAGATGGAACAGGCCCTTCTGTTCTCCACCAGCACCTCCATCGAAGCAATCATTTCAGGAGTCAAAAGAACCGGCACTTTCCGACTTCTTTTCCCTTTAATTTCAATGCGTTGAAAATGCTGACACAGCTTTTTCTCAAGTTGGGACAGTCCCAGAGCAATGTCAGAATGGATCCCAGTCTTACTTCTTAAGGTAAAGGCTGTCAGTGGCATCTTTGAAACCTCACCTTCCCTTCTTCGATTGAAAATGATGACCTCACAAAGAGTCAAAACTGCCAGTTTAGACCAATGCTTAGACGTTGGCTCACTTATTAGGGTTTGCACATATTCAGGTCGACATACCTCAATATGTGCATGCATGGCTCTAACGTCCTCAGTCAGAGGGAGCAGGTCCGGAGTGTTCCACTTGGCTTGCCGGAGGGTCTGTAGGGCAGCAGAAGAAACACAGACGTCCCACCTCTTCTCAAAAAGCAGCCGGCTTCGTTGGAGGTTTTTAATAAATAGTTCATCAACACAATGCTCCATTTTTGAGTCACATTCAAGAATATCTGCTAGCTTTCTGAGGCTATGGCCGAGTTTGAGGGCCAAGGATGGAGTCTTGTATTGATTTGTTTCCTCATCATATCCAGCCACAGACCTGACTGCATCAATCACATGGTTAAAGTTGGAAGGAATAAAGAAATCCTTAATTGTTTTCAGTTTCCCTGCGGTTTTTGCTTCGTTAATTAACCTACCGACTTCTCTCATTTTCTGCCTAATGTAATCATGCTTAGTCTTATCATGCCCGTGTTTTAAGTACAGGTGCTCTCCGAGTCTCAGAATCCCCTTTTCTGCTTTGACAACACCCGTGACCTCATCCTGATGCATTGCCGAAATTAAAGACCACAGCTTTTTGCTGATGCCCTCCGGTACAGGCTGGGCTAGGGAGCAGAGGGACTGGACCCTACTTCTACCTGGTTTAGCCTGGGCATCTTTCTGTGAAAGCCGGCACCTGGCCACATGCCTCCACAGCGACTTTCGCTTAAGCAATGCCCCACAGTCTATACAGTGCAAAAACTCACTGGATTTAACTGGGGAATTTGGCTGTTTAGCTGGGACTAAAGTTCCAATGCCGGCCTTTAAAACCTCAAAATTGTGCTCACGGTTTCCACTATTCCTGATCAAATCAAACTGAAGTTTACGTGCTTTAGATTTCACAGGTAGAGCCAATGCTCTGGCTACGTCACTTTCATTTCCATGTTTTCTAGTCAAATGACGGGACATTTTGTGGCAGGACATTGAACAGTAGAGGCAGAAGTGTCTCTTGCTGTATACTCGCCCCCCATTTTTCTTCTTTTGCAGCTGCATGATAACAATCTTATTTGCCTTTGGTTCGTCACTTTCCGAGTCTTGAAGAAAAGTGTTTTTGATTTTTCTTTTTCCATACTTTTTTACAGGTTTCTTCTTGACAGTTAAATCGTCAGAATCTGAGTCGACTTCATCAATTAGGGACTCTTGACTAAGCTGCACAAACAACAAATAATTTGTAATCATTCTATATAACAATTTGAAGTCATGACTTGTAGTCAGCACTTACCAGTGGTTTGTAAGCGTGCGCTTCAGTGTGCTCCTCCATGATTTCTTGCAGCCTAATGAACCACACACTTGCACCTTTTTCTAGCCTGACACCTGATTTCCTCTGTTGTGCTGCTCCATGATTGGCTCCAGCCTGCTGGACTGAAATTGCCCCAGTGTGCCCCTCCTTGATATCCCGCAACCCACCACCAGGGTTCCGACACATAACACACTTTTTTCAGGAAAGTAAACCTCCAGGGGTCCTTTCCATATTTTTACAGAGACTGCATAAGGACCGTTAGAAAAGCATTACCCATTGATTATTAAGCTTGGACCAGTGGGGTCCGGTGTTCGGGCCCCACCACGTAAAACCAGTCCCCATGACGTGAGTGGAATCTCAGGTTATGGAACCCACCAGGAGTTGAAAACAAGTGCACACACACTCACAAACACACACACAGAGATACACACACACACACTCACAAACACACATACAGAGATACACAGACACACACACACACTCACAAACACACACACAGAGATACACACACACAAACACACACACAGAGATACACACACACACACAGAGATACACAGAGTAAATAATAAACATACTTTTCTCTACGTGCTTCAAGTTGGACCGGACAATTCTGAATATTTTAAACTGGACTTTTATCTTTTTGTTGATCCCCGTTTCTCATCAGGGTCTCAGGAAGTCTCAGTTCTCGCAGGTCCAGTCCGTCTGTTGGCGCGCAAATCCACAACAATCCCACGTTTGGAGAAGTCCGGGGGCAGCTGGCGTTCCCACCGCTCGACCCCAAAGCGGCGGCCAAAAAACGGCGAAACCCTATCTGGGCTGCACCTGGAGTCCTGCACCAGGGCGGCGGTGAGCAGCAGCTGGAGGGAGAGAAGGGAACGCCGTCCTGATCCGGGGGGAGAGAAGGGAACGCCGTCCTGATCCGGGGGGAGAGAAGGGAACGCCGTCGTCATCCGGGGGGAGAGAAGGGAACCAAAGAGAGACCAGAGAGAGAAGCCAGAGAGAGACCAGAGAAAGACCAGAAAGAGACGAGAGAGACCAGCGAGAGACCAGAGAGAGACCAGAGAGGGAGCAGAGAGAGACCAGAGAGGGACCAGAGAGAGACCAGAGAGAGAAGCCAGAGAGAGGCCAGGGAGAGACCAGAGAGAGCCCAGAGAAAGACCAGAAAGACCAGTGAAAGACCAAAGAGGGACCAGAGAGAGACCAAAGAGAGACCAGAGAGAGAAGCCAGAGAGAGCCCAGAGAAAGACCAGAAAGAGAGGCCAGGGAGAGACCAAAGAGGGACCAGAGAGAGACCAAAGAGAGACCAGAGAGAGAAGCCAGAGAGAGCCCAGAGAAAGACCAGAAAGACCAGTGAAAGACCAAAGAGGGAGAGAGACCAGCGAGAGACCATGAGAGTGTAGCCAGAGAGTGAAGCCAGAGAGAGACAAGAGTGAAACCAAAAAGAGACCAGCGAGAGACCAGAGAGAGACCAGAGAGAGACCATCAAGAGGGACCAGAGAGAAGCCAGATAGAGGCCAGAGAGAGACCAGAGAGTGAAGCCAGAGAGAGACTAGAGAGAGGCCATCAAGAGGGACCAGACAGAGACCGGAAAGACCAGTGAAAGACCTGAGAGAGACCAGAGAAAGAGAAGAAAGAGACCAGAGAGAAAGACCAGAGGGGGGCCAGAGAGAGACTAGAGATAGACCATCAAGAGAGACCAGAGAGGCATGTGTTGTTTTCCTAAGTTTTCCTAAAATGCCCAGTGGATGAGAAGCAGTGTCTCTGTGATAATGTCCTCAGACCTCGGTGTCAGACTGATCCTTGTGAGTCTCCTGCAGCTGTGGACTCCGCGGCTCATGTTCCAGATCTCACAGATGTGGTCCGGAAAAGGCCGGTCCGGTGCCCACCTGTCCACCTCCGACCTCACGGATTAAAAACTCAGCAGGAGTCCCGACCGTGGACACAGAGACAATCGGTCAAACTTCTTTTATGAGTTTTTTTAATGCAATTAAAGTTGAAGCTAAAACCAACAGTCCCTGAATGCTAGAGGCTAAACATGTTCTTATAGTTTAAGAGAAATATTTTAACTAAAACTTAAAATAGTAGCGTCTATAGCCTCAGTCCTGGGTCTACAGCCTCAGTCCTGGATCTACAGCCTCCGTCCTGGATCTACAGCCTCAGTCCTGGATCTACAGCCTCAGTCCTGGGTCTACAGCCTCCGTCCTGGATCTACAGCCTCAGTCCTGGGTCTACAGCCTCAGTCCTGGATCTACAGCCTCAGTCCTGGATCTACAGTCTCAGTCCTGGATCAGTCCTGGGTCTACAGCCTCAGTCCTGGATCTACAGCCTCCGTACTGGATCTACAGCCTCAGTCCTGGGTCTACAGCCTCCGTCCTGGATCTACAGCCTCAGTCCTGGG
Organism: Knipowitschia caucasica; assembly: GCA_964034765.1. Classification (NCBI taxonomy): domain Eukaryota; kingdom Metazoa; phylum Chordata; class Actinopteri; order Gobiiformes; family Gobiidae; genus Knipowitschia; species Knipowitschia caucasica. The sequence goes on from OZ035844.1 coordinate 16,953,153, forward strand.
TCTACAGCCTCAGTCCTGGATCCAGCAGACGATGGACAGACTCGCGAGGCAGAGGGAACACGGCGACCCAGTGTTGAACATGTGACCTGGCTGGACCTGCGGAGAGGCCCAGCTGAGGTGAGTGTAAGGGGGGAGCGGGGGAGAGGGGGGAGTGGGGTCTGTTTGGCTGTACGCAGTATTTGGCCGTCTGCCCCAGCCCCATTGACCGGACAGCTGAACCAGTGCGGGGCTCAGGGGGGAGAGAGGGATGGGGTCAGCACAGTTAGCACGGCTCAGGCTGAGGTCTCCACTGTCAAACACACACACGCACACTGTACATCGCCCCCTGAGTGGCTACAGAAGTAGTTCATCACCACCGAGAGAATAATGACATATTGAGTGTCCAAAATGTGCTAAATAAAACCAATGTATTATTATTATTATTATAAATGGTACTTTGGGATGGCAAGGCGGAGGGCCACATAACGGGACACAGCGGGCCAAAATTGACCCTCAGGCCTGAGTTTGGACATGCCTGACTTCATCCGATGTTAGTGTTGAGGCTATAAATGAGTAAATAAATAAAAAGGCTACTCAAATTCTATAAAAACATGACCATAACCCAAATACAAGCTGTGGATTTACCCGTCTTCCCATGTCGGTTGTTGGTGGGCGGAGCCCGGGCCTGGTTCCAGCCAATGGGGTGTGGGTGCGTGTGAACGGAGGGGCTGCAGGCACAGATGGTGGACAGGCCTCAAACCGGTGCCACTGGGGGGGTCCCTTCATGACAGGTAGAAGCAGGGACTCTCTGTGAGACATGTGACAGATCTGTTGGGACGTCCCAGGCTCGGGGGGATCCGACGAGGGCCTGGAGACGTAAAAAAGTAAGTATTTTTATTTGTGTTATTATGGCGCCTTTTCACAGACCAGAGATCACAAAAGTGGTTCACAAGGATTTTTGCATTGTGTACAGTCTCACAAACGTCGGACCCCCACATAAACTAAATACTAAAAGGCTAAATATAAACTCATTTTGGTAGCATTGGTGACTACAGTTTTTTTTTTATTCTTATTGGTTTTCAGCTCATCGGCAGCAGCTGTTGAGCGGGTAGTCAAACATTTGCAGACTCAAATATTGGCAGTTCTCGAGAAAGACACGCAGCTTACCTGTGTACACACTGCAAAAAGTGACAAAAATAAGTCAAAAATGCCTTGAATAAATTAAAAATGTGTCTTTGGTTGATGAAAATTCCGACTGTCATTAAAAAAGAGATTGCAAGGAAGACTCAAGGTGATTACAGGTGTGTGTGTGTGTGTGTGTGTGTGTGTGTGTGTGGGTGTTGTTATGTGTGTGTCTTTGTGTATGTACATGTGTTCTTGTATGCGTGTGTGTGTGCGTGAATAAAATCTATAACTCTAGCATCTATCATAATTAGGAAAAAAGTCCAAAATCTCCAAACTTTAGCATGATGAAGAAGCAAGACTTAAGTAAGGTTGAAGATCCAGGACTGAGGCTGTAGACCCAGGACCTGAGACTTAAGATCCAGGACTAAGGCTGTAGACCCAGGACTGAGACTTAAGATACAGGACTGATGCTGTAGACCCAGGACTGAGACTTAAGATCCAGGACTAAGGCTGTAGACCCAGGACTGAGACTTAAGATACAGGACTGAGGCTGTAGACCCAGGACTGAGACTTAAGATACAGGACTGATGCTGTAGACCCAGGACTGAGGCTGTAGACCCAGGACTGAGACTTAAGATACAGGACTGATGCTGTATACCCAGGACTGATGCTGTAGACCCAGGACTGAGGCTGGAGACCCAGGACTGAGGCTGTAGGTCCAAGAGTGAGGCTGCAGATCCAGACCTGAGACTGTAGATCCAGGACTGATGCTGTAGACCCAGGACTAAGGCTGTAGACCCAGGACTGAGGCTGTAGACCCAGGACTGAGGCTGTAGATCCAGGACTAAGGCAGTAAACCCAGGACTGACGCTGTAGATCCAGGACTGAGGCTGTAGAGTAGACCCAGGACTGAGGCTGTAGATCCAGGACTGAGGCTGTAGATCCAGGACTGAGGCTGTAGACCCAGGACTGAGTATCAACACTGCTCCTGAACACTCTCTCTCTCTCTCGCTCCATTATTCATCTCCATTTTGTTTTATTTAACCCACATTTCCCGCCTATCTGCTCACGGCTGCTCAAAGTTCTTTAAGTAGATCTTTAGTGCGTGGCCTCCCCTTCCCACTTCACACTTACCGCACGGACACGCCGGCATCCATCAGCCGCCAAACCAGCCGAGCGCCGGGGCCAGATCTGTCGCGGAAAGTGCTTTTTGATGAAGTCGTTCATAAATTTTAATACAACATGTCAGCCAACATGATGTATAGACTAGCAGCTCATTCATATTTGATGGCGGCTGGCGTTGAGCGAAAACACTACCTAGTTCTACCTTAGGCCCATGAGTGAAGGCGGAGAGAGGGGGGAGAGAGGGGGAGAAGAGGGGATGAGGTACACCCAACACGACGGCTGTCAAAACACGGGCCGAGGTGAAGAGAGATGCTGCAAAGAATATTATTTTGAAATGGTGTGGATTTTTATTACTTGTGTGTTGAGGTAAAGTGTGTTCACTGGTCCCTATATATATTGTGGTTCGCCTTTAGATGTTTAACCATGTTTACAGCTTCAGTCCTGGGTCTACAGCCTCAGTCCTGGGTCTACAGCCTCAGTCCTGGATCTACAGCTTCAGTCCTGGGTCTACAGCCTCAGTCCTGGATCTACAGCCTCAGTCCTGGGTCTACAGCCTCAGTCTTGGATCTATAGCCTCAGTCCTGGGTCTACAGCCTCAGTCTTGGATCTATAGCCTCAGTCCTGGGTCTACAGCCTCAGTCTTGGATCTACAGCCTCAGTCATTTCTCAGTATACAGTCAGTGGGGGCGGGTCCCGGCTCAAAAGCGTCCAAATTACCGTGCTCTGACATGCTTGCAATACCACCCCGGGCCAATGGGGGTGGACCCGGAATAAGAGTTAGCCAATGCTAACATATAGCATCTTCTTACCTCTCGAAAACGTCTTTACAGGATGGTCCAAAAGTCGGCTCTTGGCCCAAAGCTCCGTTCCACATGTGTGTCAATGCTGAGGGGGGTGAATTTTTTTGGACCGCTCTAGTTTACACGCTTTGAATTTTAGCGTTTTTTCACATTTTCCAGCCCCCGCGGCCATTTTGAATCGTTCCATGAAAGCCCAATTTTTGGCTCATTAGGTAGAACTGCGGAGATAGGCGTGACTACGTTTGTTAATATATACAGTCTATGGCAGGGGTGCTCAATACGTCGATCGCGATCTACCAGTCGATCTCAAAGGTAGTATTGGTAGATCGCATTAAATAAATAAAAATTTACACATTCTAAACGAATATATACAAAAAACTCCGGGCAAAGTGGAGATTTTTGAAAACTCCGTTAATGCATTTGTGTGTAGACAGAGATAACCGGAGTTTTGCGCTCTCGCACGCCACAGTACCCTCCTAAATTCCTCTGATCACTGAAGCATGGATCATACTACCTTAAAAACTGTTCACTGTGAGATGCTCGCAGCAGCGAACATCCTCGCTCCACATCAGAGAGCAGCAAAGTGATCGCGGGGACTCACGCTCGAAAACAACTAAACCAGGACTAAACCAGGACTAAACCAGGACTTAACCAGGACTTAACCAGGGCTGAGGACGGGGTCAGTGCTTGTAAACATACGTCTTACTCTTTACTCTGAGTGTCTTCTATGACTGTAAAAGTGCCGTTAACGGCGTCTGCATCAAAGCTCCGCCCACTTCTGTGTTTTTCCCCAACGCAGGACAGGACGTAAGAGACGCACGTTTGGAATGTTACGAATGTGATTGATAACGCAGATGTGTGGATGCAAATTATTTTATAAACTGAGGAGGGGAAATATTTGGATTTAAAAAAAACAGGCATGGCACCACAGTCAAATGACATCTATGTTTTACTCAGTAATGTTTTACTGACACTTAGGTGACTGCACATGCGCAAACAACCGCGCTCAGTGCAGGAAAGCTAAACCACAACAAACTTGTCAGCGAGTTGCCACCAATTTTCCGGACTATGCATCCCTGGCTGATTCAATTCAGTGCAAGTCATAAGAGTAAACTCGGGTAATGACAAAAAATGTACATAGGTAATTGTGTTGTGTTGTGCTATATTGGCTCATGCGGTTTTGCATGTACATAAACATACATTGTAGATATAAAGAATATTTTTTGAAATATATGATTTGCATTTTTGTAGTAGGTAGATCATTTTGACTTGATCCTTTTATAAGTAGCTCGCATGCTGAAAAAGTGTGAGCACCCCTGGTCTATGGTATGGGGCCTTCCCGAGATTTCCCACTGTTTTCCCACTGGGTTTTTGGGGGTTACTTGCCGATAAAGAACGGTCAAAGGACAAAGATCTGGGACATTATTTTCACACTATTTTTCATTTCTGGACAGTCCTCATCCCGCTCCCTACAGTATGTACCTTTGCTTCTCTGATCCGTCGTCAGATAATCCACAACTTTGTCAACTACTGTGATTGTGATTCAGAACAAGACACTAACACACAAACTTTGAGTAAACCCTCATCGATTTTTTTATTGAAGTGCAAGCGCTCTACTTTCAAGAAACTTTTCCAAATTCTAAAGGGTACTTTCAAACTATTAAATATGAAACTCCAGTAAAACCTCACATATTACTTCACAGGTTGACGATAGATTTATTTATTTTTACGAATTCAAAGCCTCCAGCCAGATCCAGACCCCTCACACACACACACACACTCACACACACACTCGGGCTACGGCTCCTATCGAATTCCCCTTGACATAATTCGGCCGGGGCTTGTGCGCACGGCTTCGGAGGTGCTCTCTATCTGATTTTCCAACCTACAAGTCTCGCCTTGTATGAAAATGAGATGCATTAGAGCTCCATTAATTGATCCTGTTCGCTTTGAAATGTGGACCTTGCGGTGAACGGAGAATTAGGGCCCGACTCCAGCCCCAATTACGGCGGGAGGTGGTTTGGCGGTCTGGGCTGGGGGGGGGGACAGGTGGAACGGCCGCATGCTAACGGGGAGTGGTGTGGATCCATGCGCAGGTCGTGCCACGCATTAAGCGCCGGAGCTAAAGGCTAAAGTTTACAAATGCATTCATTTGGACGTGACCGGGAGGAGAGTCCAGCCTCGTCTGCGGCTGAAAGTCCGACTGGGGCTGTTTACACACGTTTGTTCCTGGTTCTGTTGGAAGAGAAGAGGACGTTTACACATGTTTGTTCCTGATTCCAGATTCTTAAATTGTTTCTCTATTTAATGTTTGTGTGCGTCATAAAACCGCTGGTGTAAGGCTTCTGACGCTTACCTTCAGTTCAAGTCAGCGGTGATGAGTTCAGAGCACTTTCTTTGGTCTCTCGGGCCTCTCTCTGGTCTCTCTCTGGTCTCTCTCTGGTCTCTCTCTCTGGTCTCTCTCTGGTCCCTCTATCTCCCTCTTTGGTCTTTATCTCTAGTCTCTGGTCTCTCTGGTCTCTCTCTTAGGTGTATATACTGCATCTGGTTTCTCTCTGGTCTCTTTCTAATCTCTCTCTATCTCCCTCTTTGGTCTCTATCTCTAGTTTCTCTCTGGTCTCTCTCTAGTCTCTCTCTAGTCTCTTTCTGGTCTCTCTCTTTGGTGTATTTACTGTATCTGGTCTCTCTCTGGTCACTCTCTGGTATCTCTCTGGTCTCCCTCTGGTCTCTCTTTGCTCTCTCTTTGGTCTCTCTCTGGTCTGTCCAATCACTCTTTCATGAATATATCTGTTCTCTCTCTCTCTAGTCTCCATTTGGTCTCTCTCTGGTCTTGCCCCTGCCCCTGCGGTCTCCTCTGCAGCTGTATTTTGCAGTGTATGCACGGCTTTTGACAGCTCCAGCAGTGCATGATATCTCTGCTATTGCACTTTCAGCAGCCATGAGTTCAGGCGCTTAGAAAACTTTATAAAGTGTGTTTTTTTACAGCCTTTATTCACAGAGCTACTACTTCAAAGAATGTTATTACTATTATTACTATTGTTATTATTCAAACGCAAAACCAGGGGCCAGTGGTAAATGTAAAAACTACATCTTGACTTCAAACTATCTCATAATAACTCACAATAAAGAACAAATGCAGCTCCTTTCCTCTGACCCGCCATCAGCCAATCAGCAGGCACCATGAGGCCAGAGCGGAGCCAGTCTGGAACCAGCGTGTAGCAGAGCCGGGTGCTGGGGCCGGGGCCGGTCATGGAGGGCCCAGTTTAACCCTCGGTGTGTGGGGCTGACCTTTGGAGGCTGCTGCTGCTGAGACCATCTGAGAGAGGCGGGGTCGACATGTGCCGGGGCCAGAGGAGGGCCTTAGATCTGCCCCACTGCTCCCAGGGGCCACGCCTCACACACTTAATGTATACTGGACTGTACCATTGGAACACAAAGCATGATAAAGCTGGGATAGCTCACTTTTTGAATGCATATATGTTTGTTTATCTCGACAGAAATGGTGGTATTCGTAGGAAGGAGCCCTGTGAGTCACTTATTTGATGTTTTGGGATGAGAGCTGATTGGCTGAGTTTGGAAGCTCCTCGCTTTGTCCCTGTTCTGTCAGAAAAAAATAAAAACTTAATTCACGATTGAGGCCAAAAATGCAAGTGAGGGGCCAGAGAAAGACCAAAGAGAGAGCAGAGAAAGACCAGAGGGAAGAAATAGAAGAGAGAGTGAGAAAAAGTGAAAAAAAAAAAAAAGAGACCAGAGAGTCAGAGAGACCTAAGAGAGACCAGCAAGAGAACAAAGAGAGGCCAGAGAGAGACCAGAGAGAGACCAGAGAGAGACCAGAGAGAGACCAGAGAGAGACCAAAAATAAATAGACTGTCATGGTTTAGATTTATTTCCTGTTTTATTTTGTAGTTTGTTATATCCCTGTGTCTGCTTTGGTTGCTCTTCCTGTCTTACCAGCCCTGCCCTCATGTGTATCACCTGTGTCTCGTTAGTCTTGTATTTAGCCCTGTGTGTTCCTTCACTCCCTGTTCCATCATTGTCTTCCCTAGTCTGTTTTAGTTATGTCCTCGTTCTTTGTGGTTTTTGGATTTGTTTCATCTTTTTATTAAATCCATTACTTTTTGCAGTTTTGCATTTTGGTAGTGATGGGTTGATGAAGCTTCATGAAGTGTTGAACCTTTTCATCCATTGGTTCGAGAAAAGGTTCATTTCTTGATGCTTCATATGCTCACAAACCTCCTGTTGGTCAAAATCTGTATTGACAATTGAACTGTTTGTGAGGCTCTTGGTGCATAGGAATTAATACTGGTAACAGAAATAAAAATGTAATTTGATTGTGTATGACCCATTAATTCATCTGTTATTATGATCAATATCAGTAGTGAAAATGAATATATTTTAAATGACAATAAAATATAATGTACTGGTACAGTTGTCTGCTCTAATACACACACACACACACACATACATATATGTAGATATATATTTATATACATATTTAATGATGAATGATTATAGCTTTTCAAGTCAAAATCAATGTTATAAATCCAATGGGACAAAAGACATGTTGAAAGTGTAAGTGCTTTTCAAAGGACGTGACACAAATGGGGATATCATTTGGGATTGTGACCCCATCAGTTGTTTAAAACCAAAACATTTCTGACAAAATTCTTTCACGTGTATTTACATCGATGCACTATTTACATCGATGCACTATTTACATCGATGCACATCGATGCGGTGAGATTCGAACCCCGGTCTCCCAGGTCCCAGCCCTGCTTCCCTATCAATTGAGCCAACCAGCTGATATCACGCCCTCTCCATCACTGACTACATTAATCACCAAGACAAACACACAGTTTGAGCGGATCTTCTGCAGTACTTCATGAATCGCTCCATTTCCTGTGCTCCCGAGGCTTCAAACGTCATTAGTGACGTCACTCATCTAAAACAACTCAGGCTTCGGCCCGCGCTCCGATAAAAACTTCAGGGATTTCTCGGCTCACGCCCCAAAGCGCCGACGCGGCACGACCCATCACTACATTTTGGGTCTCATTTAATTTCACCCACGTGACAGAATGATGGAACCACACAAGGCCCAAGCAGACTGCTTAATTTTTAATTTTTCTGGCCTTTATCCCCAACTGGAGAGTTGCTGCAGGAGTTGGAAGCATCCCTCTCTTGTCTTTGTCCTGGACCACTGCAGGACACTTTGTTCCGTCCTGGGTGGTTGCAGGCTTTCGTCCCTGACCTGGCTCCGCTGGACATCGTTTCTCCATCCAGGGGGCCTTCCGGTTTTCGTACCTGCTTCGCTCTAGTCCCCGCTCCAGCTCCTGCTCCAACCCTGCCGGGTTCCAGCTCGGCGGCTCCACGTCCCGGCCCCGGTTTCACGTGCCGGCCCCGGGTTTCACTTCCCGGCTACACGCCCCGACCCCGGCTCCACGCCCCGACCCCGGCTCCACGCCCCGACCCCGGCTCCACGCCCCGACCCCGGCTCCACGCCCCGACCCCGGCTCCACACCCCGGCCCCGGCTCCACGTCCCAGCTCCTGCCTTTCCTACGGTCCCTCTCCCTCCCTGGTTGTTTTTTGGACGTCTGGGATCCGTCCCTTGAGGAGGGGGTACTGTCATGGTTTAGATTTATTTCCTGTTTTATTTTGTAGTTTGTTATATCCCTGTGTCTGCTTTGGTTGCTCTTCCTGTCTTACCAGCCCTGCCCTCATGTGTATCACCTGTGTCTCGTTAGTCTTGTATTTAGCCCTGTGTGTTCCTTCACTCCCTGTTCCATCATTGTCTTCCCTAGTCTGTTTTAGTTATGTCCTCGTTCTTTGTGGTTTTTGGATTTGTTTCATCTTTTTATTAAATCCATTACTTTTTGCAGTTTTGCATTTTGGGTCTCATTTAATTTCACCCACGTGACATAGACACTGGAGAAAGATCCAAGAGAGACAAGAGAGAGACACCAGAGAGAGACCGGAGAGATGCTAGAGAGAGAGAGACCACAGAGAGACCAGAAAGAGACCAGAAAGAGACCAGAAAGAGACCGGGGAAAGACCAGAGAGAGACCAGAGAGAGACCAAAGAGAGACCTAAGAGAGACAAACATGAGAGAACTAGTGGTAGTTCTGAAAGTGAGGAACTAGTTACAGTCAATGGATTTGACACTGTTCATTAATTTGGGACGTTGAAAGTTAGGTAACCCAGCTTTAAGCGTAAATATAAATGAGCTTTAACCAGGGCCTGCAGGTCACCATCGCTCCGACGATCCCTGTTCTACAATCCATGTAAAATCATCAGCCACTCAGGAATTTTGGCCCATTCTTCTCAAACATCCACGACTTGGATTTGCAGCTTTCCTTTTGAGGTTTTGAGGGTCACTGTTTTAAAAGTCCATGTCACTAGCCGACATGTCAAACTCAGGCCCGTGGGCAAAATCCGGCCCCCAAGACCATTTTCAGTGGCCCCTGAAATTATTAAAATTGTTATATTAAGTTGCAGCATTGATGGTAATAGGCTACAATGGTATGCTTTACCTCATTTTATATCAAAGTATCAGACCTCGAAAGCTATGCAGGGCAGGGCCTGGTTAGTACTGTGATGGGAGACCTCTGAGAACAGCAGGTGCCACAGTGGGGCGGCTGTAAACTATGTCCTTGGGCAAGACACTTCCCCCACTATAGAATGAGTCTCCCGGTTGTCTCGCTTCTGTCAGTGTGCCCCAGGGCAGCTGTGGCTACAGTGGTAGTTTATCACAGTTGTGTTTGGAGTGAAAGAATAATGGTGTGAAGAGACTTTGAGAGTTCTGAAAAGCGCATTTTAAAACTGATGCATAAATATTAATATCATTATTATTATTTATTTACAACATATAATCAAAGATACATTGTTGAATATATTTTAAGAATTGCTTTTGAGTCGTCAATTAAATTGCATGTTAATATTATTTTTGGTTCAGTCCTAAGTAACTAAACTAACTTTGAAAAAAAAAAAATCTGTGCAATCAAACTAATGTGAAAAAAGTAATTTATCAAAAAACCTTCATAATGTAAAAAATATTGAGAATAAAAGATATTATTTTATTACCACATATATACTTTTTAATTACACTATACCCAAACAATTCTTACATTTCAGGTACGGCCTTGAACCAAAATGACTTCGACCCCTGATCTGGAGGGTCTATTAATGAAAGTTTCTGGACAGCAGTTGTCCCATCTCCTTATGGACCAATTAATGTGTTTTGTTATTATTGTATTTTCTGTATTCCAACTGTTTCTCCGATCTGTTGTTGGCGAATCGACAACTGCAGGGCTACACACAAATACATTGAATTGAATGTTGGATTTGTTTTCTTCTCTCTCTATTTCAACCTTGCGTTTCATCATTCAGAACACTCTCCTGGAGAACGCGTGCGGCTGGATCTTGGGTCTTCAGTGAACGGTGCAGTCCGTGCTTCTCTAATATCTGTGTTTATCTGGTGCATTTAGCTCCTCTGTTCGCGCTCCTTTCCCCCGCTGTGTTTAAACCTGAACGCTAACATCTGCAGCCCATTTGGAGCCTGACACCGGGCTAATAACAGAGCCTGCGTGTGCGCGCCCAGATCCTGCCAGCAACGCCAAGTGGCACAGCTGAGAGGTGCCGCGGTCCCGCCTGCCCGCTCCTAACCGCCACGGCAGCGGCTTCCTTCAAACGGCGTGTGTACTGCCTCCAGTTGGGCGTTCAGTGCTGGTAATGGCTGACTTATTACACTTAATCAAATGCCACAGAAGGTCAGCCACCGAAGGGATGTGTAAGTGAACAAAAGAGATCCGACAAAAGGGCCGCCATGTCCCCCGCTCGGTGCCTCACCCACCGCCGCACCATTGTTATTTGTCTATTTCAAATTATTGATCTTTTACAAATATTTTTCAAGGTATCTTAATTACTCGCAAAAGAAGCTGCGTCTTGGCTGGCGGACAACACAAATAAGTTGATTTGCATTTCTGTGTTGTGAGTGTTTTGGCAGGCGCTGCACCGGTCCAGATTGTAACCCCTATTTGTGCCTCCAAAAACCTGCCTTGGAGGAGCGTCCACGGAGGGATTAGGGATTTAGTGGGGAAGGTAAGTGTGACTACAAGCTTTGGCTGGCCATCTGCTCCCCAGCAGAGCGGAGGCCAACCTGTGCAGCCTGCAGCAAAGACCTGGGCACTGTGCAACGCACACTCCTGCCAACCTGGCGCCCGCGGCCCCAATCACCAACAGTCTGCTGATTAGTTGTAAGAAGCACTCCATATGTAGCAAAGTTAGTTCCCTCCTCTCTCTGTCAGTCTGCTCTCCTTCCTCTCCTCCTTATTCTCTCACTCCATTAAATAAAGATGGAGATAGTGTTTTCCAATGGCGCCCGGCTCAGGTTGTCTGGCGAGGAGAGAGGAGGCAGACGTTCACCTCTGATGGAGCTCGAGCAGGAGCTGCTGGCTCCAGTGCTTCCCTTGTGCCTGTTGGCCTGGCACTGGCTGCTCACAGATGACAGGAGTGGGAGGTCTGTTTAGCACCTAAAGGTGCTGCTTACTACTACGACCCCGTCCTCGTTACAGCATAGTGCTTTTCTATTTTTGTTTTTGTTACTATTCTAAATAAAAAATATGTCTAGCAGCAATAGCAATATGTTATATGCTCCTATGTGTGTATATTTGCAGTGTGAGTGTGTGTGTGCGTGTGTGTTTGTGTTTAGTATAGTGAGTTTGTATGAGAGAATGTGAAAAGTAGGGCTAGTCTGTGAGGTTTCCATCTACTTCTGTTGTACTGTGACATCACCTGCTGTAACCTGCTGTTTACTGCACACGGTCAGTGTAAAAACTAAACGACTGGGACAAGTACGATCCCGACAAACACGGTGGATTACAGTCACACAATCATCGACCTCTGCAGCGACAACAGCCCGATGAGAGGTTTATTAGCGGCCTGTTGTAAAAACCCACCAGAGGAAGTGAACAGATTGGAGAAAGGTGGGTCTGAGCACGGAGCCAAGACAGAGCGTTCCAAGACGGAGGATGCACTGGTCCCCTGTGGACACCGGAGAAACAGCGGCGCGGGCCACACCAGAGCGCAGCCGAAACCCAACGCTCATTATGACACTGCGGCCGCGCGCTGCCAGGAACCTATTCCTCACTATTAATTATTCATGTTTTATTTCAGTAATCCAACACTCAGGTGTGAGCGGATGTGTCATTTCAACGCTAACTCACTAATGGCAGAATCCGTCTTGCTTTGTGTTGTTTGTGTTTTTTTATTGCCCTGCATCGCTCCGAGGGGAAACTCACCCGTGACCTTTGTGAGTGACTTAAAAGGGGCGGGGCTTAAGAGCGCTGACAGCTCCTGCGGCCAATCACAGCCTCCATCTGTGCATTCAGTAGCTGCAGTTTTAAATGTGTGATTGTTACGGATCCATCACTTATATTTGATTCGATTACGGCGTCGTTTCCTCGTGGATCTGCGTCCGTCGCGTTCTGCTCAGCGCTCGCTCAAGTCCAGGCTTTATGGACCGCCATGTTTGTGTCTCAAACACGCCGCCGCCGGCACACGTTATGTTTGATGCTCTCACTTAACAGTTGTCACCGTCATCGCTCCCTCCGCCTGACACCGAACACCAACACTCACAGCAACACCAGCAGACACTACATTTACAAGATAGATATACATAGATAGATACACACACATGTACACAACACCAACACACACACATGTATCACAACACCAACATACACACATGTAACACAACACCAACACACACACATGTACCACAACACCAACACACACACACACCACATGAACCACAACACCACACACACACACACGTACCACAACACCAACACCCACACACACACACACATGAACCACAACACCAACACACACACACGTACCACAACACACACACACACACACACACACCAACAACACTAGCACACACACACAGTCTCAGGGAGAGTGAGTTGTGGCAGAGCAGACGCTGACTTGAAACAGCTCTGCAACATGTGTTAACAGATTTATGTAAAAGGTTAACGTGCTTGTATAATGTGGCCCAGGCCCCTGCCCTCAGCCCCCTCCCTCTGCCCCTCTCTCAGACACGGGAACATTTCCCTGCCTCCATTATGCTCATTTGTCCTGTCAGGAGAATGACGGCCGTTTGACTTCCCCAGATACGACCATTAGGTAACGCTCTGTCATCTGACAGCAGACATTCTGCCGCTCCCTAAAACCCCCTAATTATTTCCTCGCGGCGACGGGCCGAGGCGGTAGGTGATTTTTAACCTTTCACGTGCACCTGGGGAACCCTCCTCCGGGGAGCCAAGGTGCCTGTGTGGCATTCAGTCTTCAAAACATGACCTTTTATGGCCGTTCGGAGAGCAGTTGGCACCGGGTGCCACGCGCTGGCTAATGCTAATGTTGATGACTAATTTATGCATCAGCCAACCGCATCTGCAGCAAGTTTAGGCGAGTAACAATGTGTGATGGAGGCGAGCAGGGAGGGGCCCGGCCGAGGAGAGGTGAGAAGGATTTGGGGCAGCGGGTGGGGCCTGTGCGACAGGGAATTCAGGGCTAATTATGTTGCAGGGAGCACATTCGGTGTGACCACCGAGCCTTTTTAGAATTTGTCCAGTGCAATCTGACTAACGTGTGACCTTTACTTTCTTAGCCCAAATTGCGGGTGACCAAAGAGCATGCAAGATGTGTGCATATTCTCTGACCTAAATGGCTTTTTCTGGTCTAAACACGCAGCACCTCAGAACGCCTCTGTGTGTGCGTGTGCGTGTGTGTGTGTGTGTGTGTAGAATGTGGTACTTTAAACACTTGACATGTCTTCAGAACAGTGCACTGGAGCCCCTCCTCCTGTTGGTGTGTTTGCCGTGTGTCAGAGTCCTTCCTGTGGCACCTCCAGTTAACACAGGGTTATTAACATAACAAATGGAAAGGCCGATATAAATAATACCTTCACAGCCGTGTGCAGACGGACTCCGCTGACAGTGTTTAGGCAGAGCCTCCAACATCTGTTTATGAGCACTTTGCCTAATGATATCATCCGATATCATTAACTGTGGCAGTGCGTGGCTCCGTAGCAGGTGCAGCTGGGCCCCTCCCCCTGTACACACACGCGCACACACACGCATACGCACACAGACGCACACACACACACACGTGTGAGCAGAGACACCTTCTTCCACCACAAACCTCTCATTAGGCTCTGCACAGACGCAGCCCTATGATTTCAATCTGTATATCACCTGTAATTGTAGTTTTTAGTTGGGGCTGATTCCATACATTTGTTGCTCTGTGTTCGCAGCTGCGTCTGTTTTTAGCTTCTGAACCTCGCTGCTGCTCTGGAGGAGGAGCCTTTGTTTTCTCAGTTTGTTATGTTTAGATTCTCAGAATTACAGAAAATTGTTTAAATGATTATTTCTGTGTCAGAAGAGTGGGACCTCTCCTTCCCCTTGACCTGAGGCCCCTGAGGTCCCTTGGAATCTCTGTCACTATAATTACATCTGAACACATTTGTCACGTGCTTTGATTTCATGAAACACTGACAGTGTCTTTATGACCTCACAGGAGCAGGGACCTCACAGGAGCAGGGGCTTCAGAGGAGCGGGGGCCTCAGAGGAGCAGGGGCCTCAGAGGAGCAGAGACCTTAGAGGAGCATGGGCCTCAGACCTGGTGTAGGACACAGCCGCTGACGTCAGCATCTTGTCTTGGATCGATGACATCATTTCTCAGTCCTCAGACTTCCTCCTGCGGCAGAATGACTGCTGCAGATCCATCCAGAGCGACTGCTGCAGATCCATGTGGAGCGACTGCTGCAGATCCATGCGGAGCGACTGCTGCAGATCCATGTAGAGCGACTGCTGCAGATCCATGTGGAGCGACTGCTGCAGATCCATGTGGAGCGACTGCTGCAGATCCATGTGGAGCGACTGCTGCAGATCCATGTGGAGCGACTGCTGCAGATCCATGTGGAGCGACTGCTGCAGATCCATGCAGAGCGACTGCTGCAGATTCATGTGGAGCGACTGCTGCAGATCCATGCGGAACCTGCAGCTGCAGATCCATGCGGAGCGACTGCTGCAGATCCATCCAGAGCGACTACTGCAGATTCATGTAGAGCGACTGCTGCAGATCCATCCAGAGCGACTGCTGAAGATCCATGTAGAGCGACTGCTGTAGATTCATGTGGAGCGACTGCTGCAGATCCATCCAGAGCGACTGCTGAAGATCCATGTAGAGCGACTGCTGTAGATTCATGTGGAGCGACTGCTGCAGATCCATCCAGAGCGACTGCTGAAGATCCATGTAGAGCGACTGCTGTAGATTCATGTGGAGCGACTGCTGCAGATCCATCCAGAGCGACTGCTGCAGATCCCATGTAGAGCAACTGCTGCAGATCCATGCGGAGCGACTGCTGCAGATCCATGCGGAGCGACTGCTGCAGATCCATGCAGAGTGACTGCTGCAGATTCATGCAGAGCGACTGCTACAGATTCATGCAGAGCGACTGCTGCAGATCCATGTAGAGCGACTGCTGCAGATCCATGTAGAGCGACTGCTGCAGATTCATGTGGAGCGACTGCTGCAGATCCATGCGGAACCTGCAGCTGCAGATCCATGCGGAGCGACTGCTGCAGATCCATGTGGAGCGACTGCTGCAGATCCATGTGGAGCGACTGCTGCAGATCCATGCGGAGCGACTGCTGCAGATCCATGCGGAGCGACTGCTGCAGATCCATGTGGAGCGACTGCTGCAGATCCATGTGGAGCGACTGCTGCAGATCCATGCGGAGCGACTGCTGCAGATCCATGCGGAGCGACTGCTGCAGATCCATGCGGAGCGACTGCTGCAGATCCATGCGGAGCCTGCAGCTGCAGCATCGGCCTCTCGTGACTCCAGCTCCATTCGTTGCCTAAAGAAATACACGAAGCATTTTCATTTCTATTTTACAGATGATTGTAATAAAACATTTGATTCATATTCTGTCTTCCATGGAACTGTTAGGGCTTCAGCAGAAATGTCCAAGAGTACAATATTAAAAATATGATCAGTGGAAAGGCAATCCCTTCACTTTCACATTTTCAAAACTATTTTACTTGTATAGCACAGTCCAAATTCAAGGCAACTCAAAGTCCTGAACAAAACAATCTGATCACCAATAATCACAGTGCATTAAAAAGTGTGAAGAAGCAGAAATGTTCAAAAAATCAATCATTGTCAGAGAAGAAGCCTGACTTCTTTCATATTCATTGAGGGAGATTTCAGTTTGACAGACGTCGTTATCGATCCCGTGTGTCAGACTTCATATTTCTTCTTCCCGGTCGTCTCTCTCCACCTGACACGGGTCGCTACAGGAAAAACACCATAAGTGGAACGTCAAATGCTTTGTTGTCGGTGCTTTCACGAGTAAATTACACATTTAGGATTTATTAAGACAAGAAACACTTCTCAACACTCCTCGCTGGAGACGGGCTCATTACTCCGTAGCCCCGGGGCCTTGAATGTGCCCTCCCTCCCTCTCTGTGTTTCCATTCTGTATTTTAACGTCTTGATGCTGTGATGTCACACTAGTTTGTTGGATGATTTGGTTTTCTAGCAGGTGCCGCCTCCGAGTCTGTTCAATTATTAACCGCGAGGGCCACATGGATGTATCACCGCCGCCATCACACGCACAGAGCGGTGGGCGGCACGGTGGCAGAGTGGATAGCACTCTCGCCTCTCAGCAAGAAGGTCCTGGGTTCAAATCCCGGTCGGACCAGGGCCTTTCTGAGTGGAGTTTGCATGTTCTCCCCGTGTCTGCGTAGGTTTCCTCCGGGTACTCCGGTTTCCCCTACCACTAAAAATATGTCCAATAGTTCTGGCATGCGCCTCCTGTACTGGCGACCCCGCTCCCATCTCTGTGTGGAGTGAGAGACAAATGCCCAAAATTAACAATTGTAAACCGCTTTGAGACTCAGATCTGCAGTGAAAAGGCGGTATATAAATAAAAACTTACTACTTACTTACTTACAGAAAATCCCCCCGCGCACTTTCTCTTCTCTCTGGTCTCTCTCTGTCTTTTTTCTCTCTCTGGTCTCTATCTTGTCTCTTTCTGGTCTCTCTCTCTCGCTTGTTCTCTCTTAACTCTCCCTCGCTGTGGTTTCTTTCTGAGCTCTCAGTTCTCACTTTCTAGACTCTCTCACTGGTCTCCATTCTCTAGCCTCTCTGGTCTCTTTTGTTTCTGTTTGCTCTCTTTCTCTCATCTCTCTCCAGACTTTCTCTCAGTCTCTCTCTCGTCTCCCTCCAGTCTCTCTCTCTCAACTCTTTCCAGACTCTCTCTCATCTCTCTCCAGACTCTCTCTCTCATCTCTCTCCAGTCTCTCTCTCTCATCTCTCTCCAGTCTCTCTCTCTCATCTCTCTCTCTCTGGTCTCACTCTCATCTCTCTCCAGTCTCTCTCTCATCTCTCTCCAGTCTCTCTCTCCAGACTCTCTGTCTCATCTCTCTCCAGACACTCTCTCATCTCTCTCCGGTCTCGCTCTCATCTCTCTCCAGTCTCCCTCTCCAGACTCTCTGTCTCATCTCTCTCCAGTCTCTCTCTCATCTCTCTCCGGTCTCGCTCTCATCTCTCTCCAGTCTCTCTCTCCAGACTCTCTGTCTCATCTCTCTCCAGACTCTCTCTCATCTCTCTCCAGACTCTCTCTCATCTCTCTCCAGTCTCTCTCTCATCTCTCTCCAGTCTCTCTCTCATCTCTCTCCAGTCTCTCTCTCTCATCTCTCTCCAGTCTCTCTCTCCAGACTCTCTCGCTCAGTCTCTCTCTCTCATCTCTCTCTTGTCTCTCTTTACGGTCTCCCCATAGCCGAGGGCCACATAGAAGTATCACTGCCACCATCACATACCCATAAACCTCCACACACACACACACACACACGCACACACACACAACACGCACGCACACACACACACACTCCGAGCCAAAACAAGACACAAAACTGCTTTAGTTTCTCTCTATTGTTTTATTCATCAGGCCGTCCTCTCCCACACCCTCTCTTACATTAGCCGTGTTGTGTTAACGAGTGCAGGGGTGAAGCTTTTTGATTCTCTGTCAAAACCCGAGGTCGTGCCGCGCGTTTAATCCGTGGAGCCGAGCGAGCATAAGACAAAAAAACGGCGCCGTGGTGTTGATAAATAAATCATGCAGAGGACACAAAGACACGGTCTCGGACACAAAAGGCCTCTCTCGTCTCGCCGCTCTCTGATGGCGCGGTAATGACCAATCAAAAGTCCGAGGCAATTGTTGGAAGTGGACGTCAGGCTGGTTCCAATGTGTCACAGTCAGGCTCCGTGTGTGTGATCTTCATTCAGCGTCACTCTCTGTACTGGGTTTTTGTTGTTTCGTTTCAGAGGAAAGTCACAAAAACAAGCAGGAGACGGAGCGACACTTGTATGATTAAAATTTTACAGAGTTTGAAAGTTGAAAAACGATGGGAAACCAACTTTATCAACTGTTTTTTCAACCGACACCAGTGAATGACGGCCGTGAGTCCTTCTCACGGGATTTGATGCTGGTTTGTTGGAATAAATTACTTTTGTACATTGTATTATATACTATACAGTACTAGGCCATTTTAAATATATGTTTAAGGTCTCTCTCTAGTCTATCTCTCTGGTCTCTCTCCTAGGTCTCTCTAGTCTCTCCCTCTGGTCTCTCTAGTTTCTCTCTGGTCTCTCTCCGGTCTCTATCTCTGGTCTCTCTCTGGTCTCTCTCTCTGGTCTCTCTCTAGTCTTTCTCTGTTCTCTCTCTGATCTATGTCTCTGGTCTCTCTGTAGACTCTCTCTGGTCTCTCTCTGGTCTTTCTCTAGTCTCTCTGGTTTCTCTCTAGTTTCTCTCTGGTGTCTCTCTAGTTTCTCTCTGGTCTCTTTCTCTAGTCTCTCTCTGGTCTCCCTCTAGTCTTTCTTTGTTCTCTCTCTTATCTGTCCTTCTGGTCTTCCTCTCTGGTCTTTCTCTGGTCTCTTTCTCTGGTCTCTCTCTCTGGTCTCTCACTGTTCTCTCTCTGGTCTCTCTCGCCTTCAGTCCTACTCCTTTCCCCTTCTATCCTCTGCAGCTGTTTTTTTTACAGTGTATGCACGGCTTTTGACAGCTGCAGCAGCCCTTAGACCTGCAACCAACAGCTTTATCTCTGGTCTCTCTCCCGTGGTTAGAAAAGTGTATAAAATGCGTGGTGTAGTTTCAACGGAGGAGATAAGCGTGACGATGTCTGCCGATATTTACATTCTGAGGTTAGCACAAGTGTAGCTAGGTGCACGCGGGGTAATCCTGAGTTCCGTTGATTTTTTTTACTTTTGAAGCACAGTTTTGATTGCATATTTTTTATATATATTTTATCACATCTGATCTTGGTTATTTTGGACAGTAAATATGATTTTCTGGATTTTTTTCTTTCCATATCTGCGTCATGCTAAGACCCTCTTCCCCACATAGTCTTAGAGTGCTAGCTGTACAGAAATGATGCTATCTTTTGCATTTCTAAGCTTTCACGCTAACCCATCCTTAAAATTCAGTTATAATTCACTTCTTACCGATCGGAACAGGTCAAAAAAAAAAAAGAAATAGACAAATAAGGTCTGCACATGCTAACCTCACCGCTTCCTTCACGCCAGCCCGACTCTTTGCCATAACATCTCCACGTGTGCTAATTAGCCACGCAAGCAGGCTAGCCCCGCTCCCGACAGGTGCGGCTAGTCTACCGGGTCAGCCACGCTTCCAGCAAAAGAGAGGGAAGGGATGGGATATAAAGCGAAGGAGGGATGGGGGGACCTAGGCATCCTGTGCACTGCATTAAAAATACATGGATGGAGGAGAATAACGGGGGGAAACTAGACGTGTTAATTTCGAGCTTCCATCTGCTGTTACATAAGCACTGCCAACATCGGTGGGAGAATGGCGTAGCCACAAAGACAGGAGGCGCAGGAGACGGAGCAGAGAAGGCTGTGGAAATGTAGTTTTAACCAAAGTCCTCCTGGGACGCCAAGCACGGCATCCGGAAACAAACTTTGTGCGTTGGACCGAAATCTTCCAAAATACTGATTCTTTTGTGTAAGGTGTCTTGGTGGCGGTTTGAAATTATCCAATGTCTGGGGGTTCTCTGGGGAGTACTGCGTGCGGCGTTATCGGTTTGACAAGTTTGCGAAATTATGGCCAACTTTGCTTGAGATGCAATTTATGCGCATTTCTTCAAGATGTTGTCTTGATGAACGATATTCGCTGGCATCGGTGACGCGCGCTGGTAAAGATTTGGACGGATAGATGCAAGAGATTTGGCAAAAGTCAAGAAATAATAACGTCTTTTGTATATTTACTGTGAAAAAGTCAGTCTCTTTGTCTCTTAGACATGCACACAGAGGGTCTCTCTCTCTCTGGTCTCTCTGGTTGCTCTTCCTGGTCCCTCTCTGGTCTCTCTTTCTGGTCCCTCTCCTCTGGTCTCTCTCTTTGGTCTCTTTCTGCTCTCACTCTCTCTCTCTGGTCTCTCTCGCTCTCCCTGGTCCCTTTTTGGTCTCTAGCTGGTCACTCCCTGGTCCCTCTCTAGTCTCTCTGGTCTTTCTCTTCTCTCTCTCTGGTCTCTCTCTGGTCTCTCTCTGGTCCCTCTCTGGTCTTTCTTTGGTCTCTCTGAGGTCACCCTCTGGTCCTCTGGCTGCTCTTTCTGGTCTCTCTCTGGTCTCTCTCTAGTCTCTCTGGTCCCTCTCTGGTCTCTCTCTCTAGTTGCTCTCTCTGGTCTCTCTCCCTCTGGTCTCTCTCTGGTCTTGTTATGTCCATCATCTTGACAGTTTAATCTCTGGCTTTATTCCAATCTTTTAGTTTCCGCTAAAACGACGTCAAGGAAGAGAGAGAACGGTCTGTGATGGTCTCTCTCTGGTTTTTGTCTTCCACCTTTTCACATTTAACCTCTCATTCCGACACACAAACCAGCAAACCCCACAATTACATTCCCAACGTTTTGACAACAACAAATAACTCGATGATTTTGTGGTCATCGGACTCAGGACGTGGGAACGAGGAGCGGAGATTTTTCCCAATGCTGAAATGGAGAACACACTTTGAAGCTTTGGGAGAAAGTTCAGCAGTGGAACAATAATAAAAGTCGTCTTCGGTGTTGCTCTGGGTAATGTTGAGGAAACAGGTGCGGCAGGTTCTTTTCACCACATGGTTTCCTTGTAAGCGATAGGGCGCATTCCGAGCCGATACCGTGGCGTCCGCTCGGCTCTGCTCTCCGTCAGCTCCTGTAAAAATACACCGGAATGAGACGTACATCTGCAAACAATAGCGGTGTCATTTCCAGCACTGATACCACCACCGGCCCTTGGTCTCCGGCGAGGTGGGTGTGGGGGGTCGGGTTGGGTAGAGGACCAGGAAGAGTCCGCGGAAAAACTGGCGCGTGTTTTTTTCGGAGTTTTCCAACAGACTTCACCAGCTCAGACAGATCACAGCAGCCCGCCTGGAGACCGGAGAGAAGCAAAGCCCTGCAGCCTCTCCGTGTCTAACTAGCGGCGTGGGAACACACATTATAATTGTTTGTTCAATTATTTTTCTTGGACGTCGCACCTGCGCATCTCCGAGTGAACTCATGAGACCGAAAGCGCAATTAAAGCCCGCGGCGCGCACACACACGGTTTAAACGCCGCGGAGGGAGGCGAATAAATACCTTTTTTAGCGCTGAAGGTAACAAGCCAAGGGTGACAGTGAGAAGGCACACAGGGAGCAATTTTCTATTTATTTGTCTCCGGGTTTGACCTCACTTTTGACAGGGTTCCAGGGCTCATTACTGTCTGTGTCCGGCTTCTAATCGAGGCCCATTACAAGTGCTGAGGCGGCGGTGGGCGGCAAACACCGTGCCCTTTGAAAGCCTCCGTGAGCCGCACATACAGTAGGAGCAGAGCGAGCCCAGACGGTTCAGGGCCCATCAGGACTCCTCTCGGCACAGGCAGAGTGGAACATCTGTGTGCATATTCCACATTTAACAAGCGGATTTAAATGCACTTGAGCAGAAACGGACAAAACTAATAAACAGCGGTGATTTGATCCGGAACAAATACAGAGCGTACAGTGACTCTGGATGATCTTGTAAATGTGCAACTGTGTAAAAAGCCAGTGATAACGACGAGTCTTGACAATTACGGCCCTTTGTGTGTAATGTAAGGGAGGGGTCTGCAGCGCGAGAAAGCAGTTTGATTTATTTGAGTATCGCCCAAAATCGCAACAGCGGTCGTCTCGGAGGATTTTACAAAGTTGTGGTTTGGCCAATAACTGATCATAGACCAGAGGGAGGCCGAAGAGACTAGAGAGAGACCAAGAAGAGACCAGGGAGAGACTAGAAGGAGACTACAGAGAGACCAAAGAGAGTCTGTAGAGAGACGAAAGAGAGACCAGAGAGAGACTAGAGAGAGAGACCAAAGACAAATTAGAGAGAGACCAGCAAGAGACCAAGAAGAGATTATGGAGAAACTAGAGAAACCAGAGGGAGACCAGAGAGAGACCAAGAAGAGACCAGAGGGTGACCAAAGAGAGACCAGAGAGACCAAATAGAAAAAATAACGCATAACTAAATGTTGAAATGAGTACACTGCGTCCTTGGCGAGTGGTTTGAGACTGGACCGCTCTGGACTAGACCCAGTGGGGGCAGGTCCCGGCTCAAAAGTGGCCAAAATAATGTGCGCTGACATGCTTGTAATACCACGATGGGGGTGGACTCGGAATAAGAATTAGCCAATGCTAACATATAGCATTGGCAGACCTCTCAAAAACGTCTTTACAGGATGGACCAAAAGTTGGCTCTTGGCCCAAAGCTCTGTTCCACATGTGTGTCAATGCTGAGGGGGGTGAATTTTTTTGGACCACTCTAGTTTACTTGCTGTGAATTTTTGAAGTCTCTCGTGCAAATGAATGGAGCTGCGCTGGTTAACGCATGCACAGATGCGTTTTTTCACAATTTTCTTGTGGGCGGGACCACTCGCGGCCATTTTGGATTGCTCCAGTAGAGCACTATGTTTGGCCCAGAACGGCGGAGATAGGCGTGACTACGTCCGTTAAGTTTTACAGTCTATAACTAGGCCGTGTTTTCAGAGGGATGTGTACCATTGGGGAAAGTCACTTGGTATCAGTAGCCGTTGTTCTCAAACATTGGAAGACACCGAATGTCCTACTAATAAAGGAATAGGGCGAATAATATTACAACAGTGGCCTCCTATGGACGTGTGTTGAGCAGGGTAATAAAACAGGGTCAGAGCCACATCAGTCTGGGTTAATGCTGGTCAACAGGATGAGACACGATCACATCTGCTTTATTCTATTCAACCATTATCAGTGTGTTGTTCTGTTGCCTTGTGTCATGGTCCTCAGCCGTGTCGGAATATATGCATCTATATAGTCGCCCCAAAACCAAAAGGTGGAGTTTCCTTTATGCTGTAGCATCTGGTACCGTATTCTAGCTACCTCCCCATAACAAACCAGTGTGCAGAGAAGGTCTCCATGGTTACCAAGGACACTTTGGCACCAGCTCGGCCTGGATAGAACCAGGGAAGAGGGACTGAAGAAGGACCTGGTACTGGTTTTACAGGGCCGGTGGAAATGCTCCCAATTGGAGTGGGTAGAGCAGGGTTTGGGTAGAGTAGAGTAGGGTAGGGCAGGGCAGGGCAGGGTAGGGTAGGGTAAGGTAGGGTAGAGTAGAGTAGAGTAGAGTAGAGTAGAGTAGGGCAGGGCAGGGCAGGGCAGGGTAGGGTAGAGTAGAGTAGAGTAGAGTAGAGTAGAGTAGAGTAGAGTAGAGTAGAGTAGAGTAGAGTAGAGTAGAGTAGAGTAGAGTAGAGTAGAGTAGAGTAGAGTAGGCAGGGCTAGAATAGAGTAGAGTAGAGTAGAGTAGAGTAGAGTAGAGTAGAGTAGAGTAGAGTAGAGTAGAGTAGGGTAGGGTAGAGTAGGGTAGGGTAGAGTAGGGTAGAGTAGAGTAGAGTAGAGTAGAGTAGAGTAGAGCTGGTGGAAAGGAGGCACATGGTCTGTGAAAGTAGCTATACAACAAAGGAGCTATACAATTGCCTAAAACAGCCTTAACACTTAACAAAAAAAGTTTCACGACGCAATCAGTTTGAACCAGTGACATCACAGGAGCCGACGACAACTTGTTCCACCCAACTTTCTCTGTCACATTGAAATCACCCTAAACTTGAGGAATGACTATATTTGACTCTAAAACCAGCTGTTAGCCTCTGTGCTGTTAGCGTTAGCATGGTCTTATCTCGTTAGAGCTACACAGGCGCCACTCGCCGTTTGACAAGGCCCGGTCTCCGCCCGCGACATGCATTATTCAGCCTCGGCATTAGCATCACAGCTAAAAGTGACTGTCAAAAAAAAAAAAACTTTTCCCACCACTCCCAGGTCGAGAAGACGAACCTAAACGAGACGGATTACGGTCGCTACAGAGAGAAGGAGCCCGGGCTGGATTAGGGCAGGGGCCGTGGACACATGGGCACTGGAGCAGGAGGGGAGGGGGGAGAGGGGGAGAGGGGGGAGGAAGGAAAGTAGCGGAGCATGGGCCAATCGCTTAAACAAACATGCGATCCAGCCCCGGAACGAGTCTGCGTGACGAGTCCGGGTGCTGCTCCGCGAAGAGAGACAAGAATGTGACAGAAGCCGGTTTATTTAAAGTTTAGGAGCGGATTCTTTTTTTTTTATTCATCCATTCATTCATTTTCTACCCCTTTATTAGTCCAGTTCTGGTCCCTGAGTTTGGTTCAACTCAAGGTTTTGCCAGACAGTGATGAAGTTTTCACATCAATGACAATATTTCCTCCTAATAGCTTTAAACTAATAAATTATGCTCTCTGGTCTCTCTCTCTGGTCTCTCTCTCTGGTCTCTCTCTGGTCTCTCTCTGGTCTCTCTCTCCGGTCTCTCTCTGGGCTCTCTCTGGTCTCTCTCTAGTCTCTCTCTGGTCTCTCTCTCTGGTCTCTCTCTGGTCTCTCTCTGGTCTCTCTCTCTGGTCTCTCTGGCTCTCTCTGGTCTCTCTCTGGTCTCTCTCTCTGGTCTCTCTCTCTGGTCTCTCTCTGGTCTCTCTCTGGTCTCTCTCTGGTCTCTCTCTCTGGTCTCTCTCTCTGGTCTCTCTCTGGTCTCTCTCTGGTCTCTCTCTCTGGTCTCTCTCTGGGCTCTCTCTGGTCTCTCTCTGGTCGCTCTGTGGTCTCTCTCTGGTCTCTCTCTGGTCTCTCTCTGGTCTCTCTCTGGTCTCTCTCTGGTCTCTCTCTAGTCTCTCTTTGGTCTCTCTCTGGTCTTGCTCTGGTCTCGCTCTTGTCTCTGGTCTCTATCTATCGCTAATCTCTTTCTGACCTCCTGTCTCTGGTCTCTCTCTGGTCTCTCTCTTGTCTCTGGTCTCTCTCTGGTCTCTGGTCTCTCTCTAGTCTCGCTCTTGTCTTGCTCTGGTCTCTCGCTGGTCTCTCGCTGGTCTCTCACTAACCTCTTGTATCTGGTCTCTCTCTTGTCTCAGTCTTGTCTCGCTCTGGTCTCTCCCTGGTCTCGCTCTGGTCTCTCCCTGGTCTCGCTCTGGTCTCCCACATAGATGTATCATTGTCACATCTTTAGATCAGCTTCAACTCGATGGTATTAGTATACAAATCAGGTGTTTGCTTTTGAAATAACACATTTATTTGCGTTTTTTCCCACTTTTACGGTCCAAGAAAAGGCTTGTTGTGAATATATACATATAAACTCCTCCAAATGCTACCTCTGGCCACAAATATTCTTTTACTGAGTCGTAATAATGTCGTTCCCAGGTCTTAAACACTGCCTTTTCTCAGTCTTCCTGCAGACATCTTTCCGTGTGTGGTTGTTTGTGCCCAGGTGAGCCGTATCCCTCCTGCTGGTACCGGGAGCCGAGCTGTTTACCGATGCCTGTATACCTGAAGGCGGCTATTCTGGCACGGCCGGGGGAGCTCTTTACACAGATTTATTTAGCCGGAGGAGGGGGCTGAACAGGTGGCGGAACAGGGAGGAACACGCAAGACAAACAAGCAGACACCTGTTCGGAGCGCACGCCGCTTCCTCCGCAAAAACCCAGTCCACATTCCAACAGCAGCAGCAGCCAACTCCTCACGCCAAGCACCACGAGTCCACGCCACCACGGGACTGGTTCTAAGGGTTATGGGCTGGTAGATCTGGTTTCTCTTCTTATCCATGAGTCTCAGAATGACGAAACCTGAAAGGGAGTCGTGATATTGTTGCATTGCTAGTATAGGGCCTGCA
This sequence comes from Knipowitschia caucasica, assembly GCA_964034765.1. Taxonomy (NCBI): domain Eukaryota; kingdom Metazoa; phylum Chordata; class Actinopteri; order Gobiiformes; family Gobiidae; genus Knipowitschia; species Knipowitschia caucasica. Next base: position 16,979,445 of record OZ035844.1, read on the forward strand.
GGGTGTATGTTTTATACAGGGTCCTTTCAATTCAATGCATTTGTGTGTCAGCTGAAATCACAGCAGCAGACGTCCCCGGGGCCTTTAAGAAGGTCTGGGTTAGCAAATAGCAGAGAGTCAAAGGAAATGCAATGTCCAGAAAGGTGAATAAATGTGCAAAAAATGTGTAGAAATGTCCCGGATCATCGCTGCTCTTAGACCCTCCTCCATCTGCAAAGAACCAGTCAAAACCCTGTGGGAAAAAAGCGAGAAATCTTAGGGAGGCCCACATTGAGAGAGGCATCCACTCCGAGGACAGAGGCTGTAGACCCAGGACTGAGGCTGTAGATCCAGGACTGAGGCTGTAGATCCAGGACTGAGGCTGTAGATCCAGGACTGAGGCTGTAGACCCAGGACTGAGGCTGTAGATCCAGGACTGAGGCTGTAGACTCAGGACAGGCTGTAGACCCAGGACTGAGGCTGTAGATCCAGGACTGAGGCTGTAGACTCAGGACAGGCTGTAGACCCAGGACTGAGGCTGTAGACCCAGGACTGAGGCTGTAGACTCAGGACAGGCTGTAGACCCAGGACTGAGGCTGTAGACTCAGGACAGGCTGTAGACCCAGGACTGAGGCTGTAGACTCAGGACTGAGGCTGTAGACCCAGGACTGAGGCTGTAGACTCAGGACTGAGGCTGTAGACTCAGGACTGAGGCTGTAGACCCAGGACTGAGGCTGTAGACTCAGGACTGAGGCTGTAGACTCAGGACTGAGGCTGTAGACTCAGGACTGAGGCTGTAGACCCAGGACTAGTGATGTAAAAAACTATGAATTTTCCTGACCGACCACTGAGGAGCGCGACAGACCGGTATGTGTGTGTGTAAAATACATGTATGTGTGTGTGTGTGTGTGTGTATGTATGTGTGTGTAAATGTAAGCTCCAATGTAGTTCTGACTCGCGCCAGTGTGCAACTTTGGCGGACAGAGGGGAGAGATGATGCGTGTGGATGTTACGTATGGAGAGGGGGAAAGTGTGTGTGTGTGTTTGTGTGTGCGTGCGTGCATATGTGGCGCGTGCGGCATGAGAGTCGTCCCGGAGTTTACTGATGCATGGGTGCACACAGCTAGATACAGACCCGCTCGTCACACCGTGCAAATAGGGCTTAAAATAGTGTTATTAAGAGACGTCCCCTCTCCCACTTTTCTTTTTTTTAACCGACAGCTTTGACTGGTCAACGCTGTGACGGTCAACCACCGGTTAAACGATCACCGATTTACCTGGACTGAGGCTGTAGATCCAGGACTTAAAAAGGCTCCCATGCAGGGAGGCGGGTGGTACCCATGAGTCCGGACCCAGGGAGACCAGTCCGCAGGTGCAGATGGTCCCTCCCCTCCCCTACAGGTGAATCAAATCCTCACTTTATCACATACAGAATTCATACAACCATCAAACCTCCTTTCTCCTTGCTCCTCCCGGTGAACCACAGCACCCGTGTCACTCGTGGGTGGGCTGTCGGAGGTCTCGGGGCCCCGCGGCTGGGGGCCCATCAGCTCGGTGACAGAGCCCGGGTCTGAAGTTCGGTAACCGCTGCTGACGGAGGCTGCCGTGGGCTAATCGCGGCGACAGGTGACATGTCTCGGGAGCTCGGAGTGAAGAGTTAGAGCCCTCTGTCACATGACCCCATCACAGCCTGACGTCAGGGAGAGAGCACTTCATGGTTGCCCCCGGCGACGTGTCCACAGATTATAGGATGGTGAAGACCGAATGTCGCAGCTGATGAAGATTCAAGAGATTCGAAGTTTTGTTTGTGGTAAAATATGAGATAATAAATGGTTAAAAAAGTGTTTTTTCTGTTCCGCAGAGGGACCAGAGAGAGACCAGAGAGAGACCAGAGAGAAACCAGAGAGAGACCAGAGAGAGACCAGAGAGAGACCAGAGAGAGACCAGAGAGAGACCAGAAAGAAACCAGAGAGAGACCAGAGAGAGACCAGAGAGAGACCAGAGAGAGAAGAGAGAGAGACCAGAGAGAGACCAGAGAGAGAACAGAGAGAGACCAGAGAGAGACCAGAAAGAGAACAGAAAGAGACCAGAGAGAGACCAGAAAGAGAACAGAGAGAGACCAGAGAGAGATACCAGAGAGAGACCAGAAAGAGAACAGAGAGATTCCAGAGAGAGAGACCAGAGAGAGACCAGAGAGAGACCAGAAAGAGAACAGAGAGATACCAGAGAGAGAGACCAGAGAGAGACCAGAGAGAGACCAGAGAGAGAACAGAGAGAGACCAGAGAGAGAACAGAGAGAGACCAGAGAGAGAACAGAAAGAGAACAGAGAGACCAGAAAGAGAACAGAGAGAGACCAGAGAGAGACCAGAGAACCACACAGATGAAAGACAGGAAATGCAATAATAACAAACAGGACCACCACTGTCCAGAAATGTTAATAAATGTGTTTTACCTTCACTGCCTTAGCCCGTCCTTCTCCTCCGGACAAACCAGAGACTTCTGCAATTCTAAATATTTTCTCTCAACATCGTAGGCTACAGTGTGAGTGAGGAGTTGCCTTCTGCCGACTCTAAACTTCATTTTTTAAGGGTTTGGAACAGCTTTTTGCAAATAATTCTCTACAATCAGCGTGGCTTGCTGTAGGCGTTTTTGTATGTTATTTATTTGTCCCTTTTGCCTTGTTGTTCTTCCTATGCACCAACAATATAAATCAAATAGTTTTATTAAAGCATATTCAACAGAAACCTCTTCAGAAAGTCCCCCAGAAGTTTCTCCTGTCTATAGTCTATAGTTTTCACAAATACATCTGCTTTTATTTGACTTTTCGCGGACTGGGAAAGAACACAGGGATAATCTGAAGTGGATTGGACGCCATCAGTGACCCAATTAGCCACCAAACCTCCAGTAAAGTTTGGAAAGTGCCTTCTTTTATCGGGGTCGTTAGGCTGTTCAAATGCTCCTCCGCTGGTCTCTCCCCCCCTTTGCCCAATCCCCTGGTTGTTTATTAGCGTCTTGTCTGTGAAGAGTGCGCGAGCTAGCCTGAAATCCACATCTCGCATCAGAAACAGCGCTGGGGCTCTCGGCGCCGCGGCCTAAGGGACGAGCCATCCAGTCGACTTTATCCGACTGGAGATTCCCCACGAAGAGGCGCATCCCTCCCGTCACCCATGGGCCCCTATCGGATTCCCTCTCTCTCTCTCTCTCTCTCCGTCTTTATCTCTCCCCCTTTCGCTTTGACAGCCCAGTGAACCCTGCTTCTCTCTGTCACTCTCGTCTTCACAGCGTTCTTTAAGGAGCTCCTCTGGTGTGGCTCCGGTCTGCGCTAACAGCATCCCGGGGCAAAAAAAAGAAAAAAGAAAACAGAGAAGGATGTGTACACGCCACGAGCTCGGACCACCGTTAGGGAAATGCCTTCAAACTACTTTAATGAGGAGATTGTCAGTGTGCGAGGGGCGGGCGGCTGTGACGAGGCAAACAAGTCCACCAAGGACCGGAGAGGGAAGGCCCCAAGTCGCAGGCCGGGTGTCCGAGCCGGGGAGTGATGTGGAGTTAGCGAGAAGGCCGGCGGTCTTGGTTCAGTTTGTAAGGGTTTTTGAAGTGTTAGGAATGAGATCAAGACTAAAAACAAGTCATTTACAAGACTGCTCTGTGTCAGAAGTTACTGCAGAGGGCTGTTTGTGTGGGTTCAATTTGGAAGAAGTAGGTTTGGTCTCTGAGGTACACCCAAATATGAGGGATTTATAAGATACAAGAGAGAGCAGAAGGAGCAGAGAGGGAGAGACCACAGAGAGACCAGAGAGAGAGACCTCAGAGAGCAGAGAGAGAGACCACAGAGAGACCTCAGAGAGCAGAGAGAGAGACCACAGAGAGGCACCAGAGAAAGAGACCAGAGAGGGACCAGAGAGAAACCAGAGAGAGAGAGTGACCACGGAGTAAGGGATCAGAGAAAGAGAGAGACCAGGGTGACCAGAGAGAGACCACAGAGAGGCACCAAAGAAAGCGAGAGACCACGGAGCGACCAGAGAGAAACCAGAGAGAGACCACAGAGGGGCCACAGAGAGAGGCCTCAGAGAGCAGAGAGAGACCACAGAGAAAGACCAGAGAGAGACCAGAGCGAGCGACCACAGAGAGACCACAGAGAGACAAGACAGAGGCCACAGAGAGAGAGGCCTCAGAGAGACCAGAGAGAGATACCTCAGAGAGCAGAGAGAAACACCACAGAGAGAGAGATCAGAGAAAGAGAGAGACCAGGGTGACCAGAGAGTGACCACAAACCGACTAGAGAGAGACCACAGAGTGACCAGAGACTGACCAGAGAGAGACCAGAAAGAGACCACAGAGCAACCAGAGAGAGACCAAAGAGAGAGAGAAATTGCATGAAAAAAATTGTAATCAGCGCAAACTGTTTTGAGAGTTTTATTAAATTAAACTGGTGTTATGTAACTATCTAATCAGAGATCTACACAGAACAGATCTATAATACAAGTTTTTAGTGGTAGGGGACACCGGAGCACCTGGAGGAAACCTACGCTGACACAGAGAGAACATAGAATAGAATAGACCTTCATTGTCTGTTCAATTGAGCAGAGATTTTTCTTTCAACACGACACATTTAAAACGCACTCGACTCAGAAATGGACCAGGAAGCGAGTCTTGCCGAGAAGCGAGACTGCTAACCACTCAGCCACCGTGCCGCCCACACATGATGTTAATGCTTTGTGTGATTGTGTTTCTTTTCTTGCTTAGCTCTGCACTTGTGTATGAACTGTGCTATGCAAGTAAAACCGCCTTGCCTACATGTTTACGTTGACGAGTGATCACGCTGAAAGCCCGCATCCTCCTGACATGTTTTTCTTCTCGTTGGCGCAAAAAAAGGAAAAAAAAAAATCGGAAAAATCAACACTTTTAACTTTCTTCAAAATAAAAAAAACAAATGTCGAGGATGTGTTGAAAAGAGGCAGAGTTGGAGAGAGTCAGGCTCGCTGGTGGTTATTCAAATTGGACCGGGGCCAGTGGTCAGTAGGCAGGAGCGGGAGGGGGTGAGAGGGAGGGAGGGGGGGGGGAGGGGGTGGGGGGGGGGGGGGGGGGGGTGCGGGTCACGCTAATGTCTGACCTCAGAGAAACCGTGGGCATCTCCATCGCCGCCGCCGAGTTCACAGGACACGTGCCGTCCAGAGCGCCGTCTCCTCTGTGATTATCCACAAACAAGCATCAAAAGGTTTAAGCCGAAGACCCGAATGAACCGGAGAAGATTAGAATGCTGCAGCAGTGACCCGAAAGCAACACAACACACACAAACACACGCACACACACAAAACTAACTCTGTCAAAACTGGCATCAAATGAACTGTGTGTGTGTCATAAATAATGGAACGTGTGTGAGATCATTTAGGTCTGGCAACTTCGGACCGAAATGTACAGCCCGAAATCACAGCAGCGCGGTCGTCTCGGGAGGACTTCGCCAAAGACAGATCAGAGAACGAGTTTGACGACGGGAAATGCAGTAATGACAACGACACAGGAGCCATTGGTGCATTGTCAAAGAAGTACTCAAAAACCCAGTGGGAAAAAGACAAACTGGGGGAAAGACTGAGGCTGTAGACCCAGGACTGAGGCTGAAGACCCAGGACTGAGGCTGGAGATCCAGGACTGAGGCTGTGGACCCAGGAATGAGGCTGAAGACCCAGGACTTAGGCTGTAGACCCAGGACTGATAGACCCAGGACTGAGGCTGTAGATCCAGGACTGAGGCTGTAGATCCAGGACTGAGGCTGTAGATCCAGGACTGAGGCTGTAGACCCAGGACTGAGGCTGTAGACCCAGGACTGAGGCTGTAGACCCAGGACTGAGGCTGTAGACACCGGACTGAGGCTGTAGATCCAGGACTGAGGCTGTAGACCCAGGACTGATAGACCCAGGACTGAGGCTATAGATCCAAGACTGAGGCTGTAGACCCAGGACTGAGGCTGTAGACCCAGGACTGAGGCTGTAGATCCAGGACTGAGGCTCTAGGTCCAGGACTGAGGCTGTAGACCCAGGACTGATAGACCCAGGTCTGAGGCTCCAGATCCAGGACTGAGGCTGTAGACCCAGGACTGAGGCTGTAGATCCAGGACTGAGGCTGTAGATCCAGGACTGATAGACCCAGGACTGAGGCTGTAGATCCAGGACTGAGGCTGTAGACCCAAGACTGAGGCTGTAGACCCAGGACTGAGGCTGTAGATCCAGGACTGAGACTGTAGACCCAGGACTGAGACTGTAGACCCAGGACTGAGGCTGTAGATCCAGGACTGAGGCTGTAGACCCAGGACTGAGGCTATAGATCCTGAACTTTCCTTCTTTTTTTTGAGTCCTGAGAGATTCCCAAGAATGTATTTACTTCACTTTGGTTCAATGAGCTATACGTCAATAAACGTCAGCCGTCTGAATATGGGAGAAACCCTACAAGGTTTCGGCCTGACATCTCTGCGCTCCTTATTTACACCAAAAAAGATCATTTTCAGTCATGTCTGAAATATGCACACGGTAAAATATGCAGAGGTGAAAATGGAAATGATGTGAGCGAGTCGAGGCAAGAGACTGAGGACGTTTAACAAGTTTATTAACGGAGAGTTGAGCAGTGGGGGCGGGGAGCAGGCAGACAGACTGTAGCTAGAGATGCAGAGACACAACTGGATCTGAACAGAAGAGAGAGATTAGAGAGAGAGAGACCAGAGAGAGGCTGGAGAGAGATCAGAGAGAGACCAGAGAGAGACCAGAGAGAGACTAGAGGGAGACCAGAGAGAGACTAGAGATACTAGAGAGAGACCAGAGACCAGAGAGAGACCGGAGAGAGACCAGAGAGAGGCTGGAGAGAGACCAGAGAGAGACCAGAGAGAGACCAGAGAGAGACTAGAGAGAGACTAGAGGGAGACCAGAGAGAGAGAGAGACCGGAGAGAGGCTAGAGAGCAACTAGAGAGAGAGACCAGAGAGAGACCAGAGAGAGACTAGAGAGAGACCAGAAAGAGATTGGAGAGAGCGAGAGAGACCAGTGAGAGACCAGAGAAAGAGATCGGAGAGAGACTAGCGAGAAAGAGCAGAGACTGGAGAGGCCAGAGAGAGACTAGAGGTAGAAACCAGAGGAAGACTAAAGGGAGAGACTAGAGAAAGACCAGAGAGAGAGACCAGTGAGAGACTAGAGAGACCACAGGCCAGGGAGGGATCAGAAAGAGAGAGACCAGAGAGCGAGGCCTGTGACCAGAGAGATAGAGACCAGTGACCAACAAGGACCAGAGAGAGACCAGTTAGAGACGAGAGAGAACAGAGGCCAAAGAGAGAGACACCAGTAGAGTAGAGCAGACCTGAGTAGAGTAGAGCTGCTCGTCCCATTGTCTCCAAGTCTCTGGACATGTCTCTTGTCCAAACTCAGGCATCCTATGTGTGTGTGTGTGTGTGTGTGTGTGTGTGTGTCTGTGTGTGTGTGTGTGATTTCTCTTCTTTTTCTTTTTTTTTCAAACAAATATTTAATCCTCGCAGTGACTGACAACGTTGTCAGACCTTCGGACGGCTTTTTACGGCGCTATTACCAGCCCCGCTCCGTCCGTGGCACTTTGGATTATTTAAGATTATGTTGTAATCCCCTTTAATCCCCATTGCATTAAGATTTCAGTCAAAATACGGCAATAGTAGAGTAGCACTCACACGCCAAAGGACTTAAGCAGGACTCATGATTGGTCTTCACTTGCACCATTTTCTCCTCTTCTTCTCCTCTCAGTCAATATCGTCGAGAAATTTGCTTTTTAACAAGATTTATTCAAACTCATGTCCAATAACCGCGCACACAAAAACACATATTTACAATCTGGGGCCGTGGTGCGTCCGCTGGCACTTCTGTGATGGAGGCCTCGCGAGGCCTTCACTTCCCGCTGCTTTGTACGAAAATCTGAACAGAGCAGAGATACTAGAGAGAGAGAGAGACCAGAGTGAGACGAGAGAGAGACTGGAGAAAGACCAGAGAGATTAGAGAGAGAGACCAGAGAGAGAGACCAGAGAGAGAGAGAGATTAGAGAAAGAGACCAGAGAGAGAGACCGGAGACAGACCAGAGAGAGAGACCAGAGAGAGAGAGAGATTAGAGAAAGAGACCAGAGAGAGAGAGACCGGAGACAGACCAGAGAGAGAGAACAGAGTGAGACGAGAGAGAGAGAGAGACTGTAGAGAGAGACCAGAGGGACTAGAGAAAGAGACCAGAGAGAGAGACCAGAGAGAGACCGGAAAGAGACCGGAGTGAGACGAGAGAGAGAGAGAGAGAGAGACTGGAGAGAGAGACCAGAGAGAGACCGGAAAGAGACCAGAGTGAGACGAGAGAGAGAGAGACTGGAGAGAGACCAGAGAGATTAGAGAAAGAGACCAGAGAGAGACTGGAGAGAGAGAACAGAGAGAGAGAGAGACCAGAGAGAGACTAGAGAGAGACTGGAGAGAGACCAGAGAGAGACTAGAGAGAGACCAGAGAGAGAGACCGGAAAGAGACCAGAGCGAGATGAGAGAGAGAGACCGGAGAGAGACTGGAGAGAGAGACCAGAGAGAGACCAGAGAAAGAGACCAGAGAGAGACTAGAGAGAGAGACCAGGGAGAGACTGGAGAGAGAGAGACTAGAGAGAGACCAGAGAGAGAGACCGGAGAGACACCAGAGTGAGATCAGAGGGAGACACCAGAGAGAGACACCAGAGAGAGACCAGAGAGAGACCGGAAAGAGACCGGAGTGAGACGAGAGAGAGAGAGAGAGAGAGACTGGAGAGAGAGACCAGAGAGAGACCGGAAAGAGACCAGAGCGAGATGAGAGAGAGAGACCGGAGAGAGACTGGAGAGAGAGACCAGAGAGAGACCAGAGAAAGAGACCAGAGAGAGACTAGAGAGAGAGACCAGGGAGAGACTGGAGAGAGAGAGACTAGAGAGAGACCAGAGAGAGAGACCGGAGAGAGACCAGAGTGAGATCAGAGGGAGACACCAGAGAGAGACTAGAGAGAGAGACCAGAGAGACTAGAAAAAGAGACCAGATAGGGAGACCGGAAAGAGACCAGAGCGAGACGAGAGAGAGAGACCGAAAGAGACTGCAGAGAGAGACCACAGAGAGAGACCGGAGAGAGACCAGAGTGAGACAAGAGAGAGAGACCAGAGAGACCGAAAGAGAGACTAGTAGAGTAGCACTCACACGCCAAAGGACTTAAGCAGTCCATATTCAAACTCATGTCCAATAACCGCGCACACAAAAACACATATTTACAATCTGGGGCCGTGGTGCGTCCGCTGGCTCTTCTGTGATGGAGGCCTCGCGATGCCTTCACTTCCCGCTGCTTTTTGCGAAGATTTCTTTTGTGTTTCTGCTCGACTTCCAGCGAGCCGCATGAATAAAACAAACGGAGATTTATGCATGCCAAAGAGCGGACGCGTGAGGAGCGGTCGTAATGCAAATCCCAGTTTATACGGAGATGGTTTATAAACAAGAACGCCAAGTGTGGAAAAGTTAGAGTGGTTTTACAACGTTCAGAGTGTGTTTCCTCCACTGCGTTCTTGTATTTATTTGTCTTAGCTTGACCTCGTTCTACAGCCTCAGTCCTGGGTCTACAGCCTCAGTCCTGGGTCTACAGCCTCAGTCCTGGGTCTACAGCATCAGTCCTGGGTCTACAGTCCTCAGTCCTGGGTCTACAGCATCAGTCCTGGGTCTACAGCCTCAGTCCTGGGTCTACAGCCTCAGTCCTGGGTCTACATTCTCAGTCCTGGATCTACAGTCTCAGTCCTGGGTCTACAGCCTATGTCCTGGGTCTACAGCCTCAGTCCTGGGTCTACAGCATCAGTCCTGGGTCTACAGCCTCAGTCCTGGGTCTACAGCATCAGTCCTGGGTCTACAGCCTCAGTCCTGGGTCTACAGCCTCAGTCCTGGGTCTACAGCCTCAGTCCTGGGTCTACAGCCTCAGTCCTGGGTCTACAGTCTCAGTGCTGGGTCTACAGCCTCAGTCCTGGGTCTACAGCCTCAGTCCTGGGTCTACAGCATCAGTCCTGGGTCTACAGCCTCAGTCCTGGGTCTACAGCCTCAGTCCTGGGTCTACAGCATCAGTCCTGGGTCTACAGCCTCAGTCCTGGGTCTACAGCCTCAGTCCTGGGTCTACAGCCTCAGTCCTGGGTCTACAGCCTCAGTCCTGGGTCTACAGTCTCAGTGCTGGGTCTACAGCCTCAGTCCTGGGTCTACAGCCTCAGTCCTGGGTCTACAGCATCAGTCCTGGGTCTACAGCCTCAGTCCTGGGTCTACAGCCTCAGTCCTGGGTCTACATTGTCAGTCCTGGGTCTACAGTCTCAGTGCTGGGTCTACAGCCTCAGTCCTGGGTCTACAGCCTCAGTCCTGGGTCTACAGCATCAGTCCTGGGTCTACAGCCTCAGTCCTGGGTCTACATTCTCAGTCCTGGATCTATAGTCTCAGTCCTGGGTCTACATTCTCAGTCCTGGATCTATAGTCTCAGTCCTGGGTCTACAGTCTCAATCCCGGGTCTATAGCCTCAGTCCTGGATCTACAACCTCAGTCCTCTCTAGTCTCTCTCTGGTCTCTCTCTAGTCTCTCTCTGGTCTCTCTCTGGTCTCTCTCTAGTCTCTCTCTGGTCCCTCTTTGGTCTCTCTCTTATCGTCTTCTCTCTGGTCTGTTTCAAGCCTCTTTCTTGGCTCTCATCCTAGTCCTACTCTAATCTCTCTCTCTGGTCTCAGCTCCTCTGCTCTGTTGTTGGCGAATTCTACATATATTATAACACTAAAATAATTGTTATTTTCACTGTACTATGTGTCTAACTTGACTGTATGTTTGCTGGTGTCTCTGCGGCTCCTCGGCCTCTCTCATGGTTGGTAGATTCTCGTGGGGCGGAGGGAGGTGATCCTGAGTGGAAGTGCCGGCTGCTACAGGCCAGTGTCACAGTCAGTGTCCTTGATCCACCAGAATCAGATAACTGTGTTGTTTATGTCACTGATACAGAGAGAAAAAACTGGTCTGTCTCGAAAACTGGTCCGTCTCGAAAACTGGTCCGTCTCTAAAACTGGTCCGTCTCTAAAACTGGTCTACGGACCCTGCTTAGCTTCAGACATCATGTTTTTTTTGCAAACTAAAACTATAAGATCAAGACAGGGACTAAGACTATGGACCAGGACCAAGACCAGAACTAGGACCGAGACTGGAACTATAAGATCAAGACAGGGACCAAGACTATGGACCAGGACCAAGACCAGAACTAGGACCGAGACTGGAACTATAAGATCAAGACAGGGACCAAGACTATGGACCAGGACCAAGACCAGAACTAGGACCGAGACTGGAACTATAAGATCAAGACAGGGACCAAGACTATGGACCAGGACCAAGACCAGAACTAGGACCGAGACTGGAACTATAAGATCAAGACAGGGACCAAGACTATGGACCAGGACCAAGACCAGAACAAGGACCAAGACTGGAACTATAAGATCAAGACAGGGACCAAGACTATGGACCAGGACCAAGACCAGAACTAGGGCCGAGACTGGAACTAAGATCAAGAGAGGGAAGAAGACTATGGACCAGGACCAAGACCAGAACTAGGACCGAGACTGGAACTATAAGATCAAGACAGGGACCAAGACTATGGACCAGGACCAAGACCAGAACTAGGACCAAGACTGGAACTATAAGATCAAGACAGGGACCAAGACTATGGACCAGGACCAAGACCAGAACTACAGATTATTAGAGAAAATAAGGTAAATAAGTTTAAAGTTGTAGGTTGTTGTTCCAATTATCTTAAAGGAGTCAAAGAAATTTCTAAATGATTAATTTTAAATAATGTCGTATCTTTTTGTGATAAAATGATCCATGAAGAAGAAACCCTCTGTATATCTCTGTATAATGTTTAGTTTACTCTCTGCCTCGACTTTCTCCTGTTTGTTAGCGCGGTGTTACACATCACGTCCCACTGGAACCGAATTTAACATGTTATGCCTGAATATTATATCTCCTCAACGTGTATTCGTGCGATGTTGATCCGTCATTTGTGTAGGATGCGCCATATTAGCACACACATACTCATTCAGAGGTTAACTGTTCAGGGTCCATTTTCCCAGCATGGCGGGCTCGGATCAGTGGGGCGCGTCTGGAGCCCAGCCTGTGTGTTCCTGTGTGTCTCGCGCTCTCTAGTGTGTATCCTGACTGTGCGACTCCGTTTATTGTTCGTGTGAGAGTACTCCATGGTCATTACACTTCTTCGAGGTTCAGTGTACTGCAACTTTGTGGCGTTGTCGAGGACATCTGGGAGTACACCAACCCGTAAGACACTCTGAACCCTCTGTGACTCTACAATCATCTTACCTCATTGCACGATCTTTCAGATATGTCTTTTCGTCGTGCTGCAGATACGCGCGGCCCAGAGCAAGGCGCGTGCGGGTTCTATATCCTAGGACCGGACCTAGTCTGTGCGAGCGATGCTCTCTCCCAGGGGGTGCTTCGAGTGGTATCGGAGTACACTAGTGCACTTGAGGTAACATATCATCGCATGGGAGAGACACACGGACGCAGTGGATTCAATTTCACGTGTGGTGAGTGTAGGTACGCCTAGCCACAGACGTGAGGCGAGACGTCTCGATCCACAGATGACAGACGGGTAGACACGCACTGTTATTTGATAAAGGTTTTGGGGGTGGTCTGGTACAGGCACTCTTAGAATTGCGCGTCACGTATTCTGGGTGGCTGACTTTCACTCTAGTTATCTGCTCATCTGTGTTCTTTAGTTTATACATCGTATGTGTCGCAGGCGGTGTATCTCAGTGTATTCATCTTAGGCACTCTAAGAGGTCGTGTTGTTAGGAGAGGTGTCACTCATATCATGCATGAGGGCACTGGATCGTGCTTGGATTATGTGGGTGAAACGGGGGATTCTAGGGGACTTTGGGGCGAGTCAGTGGGCGTGGATAGTAGCAGATTTGGGAGGGGAGTGTGGTGAGGTATCGCGCCGGGAATGTGGTGTCTCGTGTGTGTTGGGGGGGTGTGGTTCTAGAGGGATCACAGGCGGCGAGGGATGGGTTGGTGTTTGTGATAACCCGGTGATAGTTGAGCTGTATGGGTGGGTGTTGTGATTTATCTAGAGGTCTTGGTGTTATGAGGTGGTTGTAGCTTTGGGAGTGTAGTGGATATGAGGTGGTAGTGGGAGGGGGTAACACCTATGTGAGCACACAGGGGGATGAGAGTGGGAGTGGTGTAGAGAGTACAGTGCCGGTGCTAGGTCTGTGTTAGGGAATGTACGCTGGGGAGGCGGGAGGAGGACTTAGCAACGTCTAGAGGATCTGTGGAGGTGTACAAACAGTGACATATATACTGAGCTTGGAAGGGTGGCTAATGGCAGTATACACATCTTACGATGGAGTAGATCGGTGAGTGGGACTGGGCTTAGAGGGGTATGTCGCGGTTGACGGTCGGTCTCTTGCGGAGCGTGGCTAACGGTGGAGCAGTGACAAGTGGAGAGGGACATGACATACTGAGGTTCCGGGTGGGCACTGTGGGGGTGACACGAGGATAGTACTGTCAGGGTGGGGTGTTAAGTGGGGCATGCTGTATGTGCGGGTTCTCATATCTGACGCGGTAACGCGATACTTCAACACAGTAGGATACAGTGAGGGGAGGGAGGGGTACAGTAGGACGTGGTATGCAAGTAAGTATGTGTAACTGTGCCACATACACGCGACAACAGGGTAGATAGGTGGCATGGAGTGCACACAGGAGGTTATTGAGCGTCACTTCAGAGTTGTATACACTCTCAACAGGTGACGGGGTGTGATGCTCTATCGTATGAGAAGAGCGACGTGGCGTGGGACACGGCACAAGAGTGAGTGAAGAACGAGACTCATCTGTGGGAAAGGTCTTCAACACGTAGGTATGGGTGTGGCGAACACGTATGCGTGTGCAGGCCACTCATGATATATTGGACTAGGAGACACCTCGACGGGAAACCGAGGTTGGGAGATGGATTATTCTATACTTCTTTTTGTGCTGGCGGATTGGTCGTCTTTAGTATGGTGCAGACGCCACTGGTGGTGTAATAATGCATAGGGAGGCTCATGGTGGTGATCTTACATCGGGTCAGGTGCAAGTGTCAATGTTTAGGAGTGGATGGGACATATAGAGGGACACGGGGCTAAGTGGGAGGGCGTACGGACTCGGGAGTGGGTCTCTCTGGAGTTCTTAGAACAACACAGACACGTGGTCACATCATGAGTAGCATAGTGGGTGGGCGGTTACGGGTAGAGTTCTGCACGGTACCATGCAAATCTGGCCACACGGTTCTGAAAAGTGGACACTGACGGCGACGTTCTGGTTGGGATAGAGTTAGATTCTCTCAATCAGGGGGGGGAACAGTGCAAAGAGTCACATGTCTGAGCGAATCACCGATTGGAGTTACACAACTGTAAGTATGGGGGGGATTCTACTATGCACTTAACATTAAGTGGAGGGTAGGATTTCTTTACATATGTGCACAGCGACGACGCACATCTACCTCTCATGATCTAGTGGTAGTGGTGCGGGGGATAGAGAGAGGGTAGTCGGAATAGGAGGATGGGACTGTGAACGGTTCATTATATGGCTGCGAACTTTAGCTCAATAGGACTGATGTTCATAACAGAGGAAGTATTGTGGGGTCGTGATTATGAGACGACAGAAATCCTGATATTCACTCATTATATACTCAGTAGGCGAGCTATACACAATGCAGAGCAGGAGGGTGCGCGGAGGGGTGGCTGAGGTCTACATCTCTCTTTTAGTAGTATGATTGATGAGACATGCAGTACATAGCTTAGTCGCATCACTAGGTTAGATACAGCACGAGGAGGGGGTCACACTATGGGTGATGCTCTGAGAACAGAGGGTACATGTTAGTGGATCGACGTTGGGATAAGGACGAGACATAAGCGGGTGGACTGATACAGGTGTCACAAGCAATATGATAGTAGACAGGTGGCACACACGATGCAGGTTAGCAGGGACACGGTTTATGGATCTGGAGAGTAGACACTGGACTGTCATGATCTGACATCAGTCGTCGTCTTGAGTGGACTATTACGGGCATTAGACAGCGGTAGAGGAGTTGGTGTAGTACACGTACTATTGCTTCAGTATCAACACAGCACAGATCAGGGGGGGAACACACCGAGAGTGATAGAGTGGGAGCAGGTAGTGTTCACACTATCAGGAGACAGGAAGGGGGGGGACACCAGGGGGAGTTAGACGCACACACAGTGATACATAGAGTTAGAAGTGTCAATAGCAACACAGCAGATGGGGAGAGGTGACAATGGGCGGATTCTGGGGGTATGATGGGGGTGGAGAGGTACTTAAGGCTTCATCGTCTGTGTGAATACGAAGTGCAGAGAGATGATGTGGGGGGGCAGATGTTGGTAGATTAGATGATTGGAGCATTTGATATCGTGGAAGGGTGTGGGGGGGGGGGGGGTGTTTGGGTACATGCTTTGAGCAGCAGACTGAGGGGTGAGGCAGTATCAGGCAGCGTGGGATTGGACACAGTATGTTACAACGGTGGTGTGGAAGACTGTACTGGGTTGTCACTTATAGTTAGTGGACAAGGATTATATCGTTGATCTCAAGACACATACGATAAGGATACGACACATAGTGGAGCATTATGTTAGAACAATCTGGTTCAGGTGCTTGGATCGGAGTGTAGTGTGGTGATGGAGAAGGTCACATATGGTGTGTGAGGTAGTGATAGTCGTTTAAGATCGACTAGTTGGTATATATCGCTCAGTGTGTAGGGGTTAATGAGTGGTGGGGATGACATCATGACCTGTGGGAGCACGCGAGTGAAAGTTATACATATCTTGTGACATCAGATGGTATTAGTGTATAGGTGCATGTCAGGTCTGACCTGTATGTCACTGACGTCACAATATACATAGGTATTTACTGGAGTGGTATCAGAGAGAGTGGGAGTGGCAAGGAAATGGGCACAGGTCTTAACTTTAGTGTATTGACAGGGGGTGAATGGAAACGTTACATTGGTTATATATGAGAGGGTAAGGTTGTTTAGCTTAGGCGTGTGAGGGCCGATCTTCACAATATGGGGGACTGTTAGTGGTTGGAGGGTGATTATCTGATATCTTTCGATGTATAGGTGCGCATACCATCTACTGAGGGGTAGGGACTGGGTTTTGTGCACAGAGTAGTGAGTTCAGTTAGGGGGATTTGTTTCAGGGGGGGATGTGCACTACTGGAATGGTCTGTGTCACGTCGAGGGCATATGTTGGTGGTACTAGGACAATGACTGGTTGGATGGGGACAGGTCGTAGCACACTATGTGTGGTGAGTGTAGAATCTCGGGAGATGGGGTACAGGCATGGGTGGTGGGAGTATCTGACAGGGATGACTGCGGTCTGACAGTTGTGAGTCTGCCACTAGTTACATAATCTGTTATTAGGTGACTGGTGATGATTTTGGTGTGTGGTGTAGAGTGTGCAATATCGTTGTACATAAAAGACATTGGGCAACATGCATTGAACAAGTCTCAGGAGTGCAACACGATGTGGACAGGGAAGACATAGTAGGCGACAAGAGAACCGGGTTGTGATCACAGAGAGCAGAAGAGTGGGGAGAGAGAGGTCAGCGGCGTGCATCACTTCAGTGTGCATTTGGTGAAAACTGATGGCAGGACGCACTCAGGGTTATGATACTATCTAAACACTCTAGTGTAGACTTATCGAGGTGGTGAGACTATAACGGTGACAGCGATAGTAGACCTCAGGTGGGGAGTGGACGGGATCACAGTGCACATGACGGCAGGGGGGTTAGGTATTTTTCTCTTACATTAGTCTCTGGTCATTGAATGCACGGTGGTGATTATGTGGGGGTATGTTGGACACGGTTGTGTAGATGAACACATCACGCAGAGTGTAACGACTTACACACATGATGATTTTGTGGTACACTGATGTGTAGTTTAGTTAGGGGAGAGTGTAAACAGTAGGAGACTATGCAGGACAGTACTGCGACGAAGCCCCACACTGGTAAGTGGTCTAGTAGGCTACATGGTGGGTTGGAATGGTGCGAGTGACACCAGAGTGGACAATCTGAAGTCTTCTGGCGGGGGGCAATATTCACGAAGTGGCTTTACGTATTAGGTGTTGGGGGTTGTGATCGTGACAGGACTATCGTTTGATTAGATGGAGCAGAGGACTACTATAGTGGGGATGGGGGGGGTTACATCACATGAGCGGAGATTATCTATGTGTTATTGGGGCACTAGGGAGGGGGGGAATGAGTTTTTGAGGTGGGGGGGATGAAGGGGAAGGGAATGATATTATAGGTCAAAGTCGGTCAGGTGTGGTCCTCTATTGCAGGTGTCACACGTGATTTGATTGATTTGATTTGGGGTGGGGTTGAGAAGGGATGATATGGGATTATATTTGAGAGGATATGAATATGATATTTGATGATATGTTTTTATTTATAATGTTGATATTGGTTTTATGAGAGGGTCTGGGTTCGGATGGCCTCCACTCATCATCATGGTCTATGGAGTTTTTAGTGATCTGTGTGTCAGCTAGGTTATTCTATACTGACTATCGTGAGACTTAGTAGAGTCTGATGTCACGTTATTGCTGTTTGTGGATCAGTTTGTGAGGTAAGAATGGGTCTAGTACTGGGATTGTACACGTAGTCAGATCTGGGTGCGTCATTCACTGTATGTGTCTAACGTCTATATTGAGGTGGGGGTTCTCTTCTTAGTTCTCTAGTGTTTTGTGTTGTCTACTTGGTCTATCAGGAGGTCTATGGGTAGACACTGCAGGATCTAGCTCACAATCTCACATAGAGATGGTCTTTTTCGTCGTCTCACATCGTATATGAGACCATAGATGTGCGAAGCAGTTGATCACATTGGATGGTATTTGTAAAGATCTGACGTCTGTATTGTGTACATTGGGTTAGTTGAGTGTCTACTGGGGGGGTCCAGCGTGATGTGTATGGGTTATGTTGGAAGGATGTCAGACTGACGTGTGGGGAGGGAGCGACATATGTGTTTGTGGATGTGTGTTGTGTAGGTGTATTGTAGTGTGTGGTGTAGTATGTTTATGGTTTTGTGGGGTTGTGTGTGTGTATTTGTGTGTAATTTGAGTAGTGTGTGTGTGTGTGTGTGTGTGGGGGGGGGGGGTGGGAGGGTGAATATACCAGGTATTATGGGTTGATGGGTGTGTTGACATGTAGGTGTATTTTGTCTTTTTAACTTTATATGATTCTGTTGGTGGGCGTTTGTTCGTGGGTGTTTACGGAGGTTGGTTAACCACTTTATCTTCGTCGTCTGGCTGGATGGACGGTAGATGGCTTGGTTTTTCACGAGTGGATCCAGTCATTTGGATTCTATTCTAACTGGAATGTAACTGTTGACTGTTTTTTTAACCTGGATTTGAATTTTTTACTATAATCATCTTGTCAGAGTTGAAGCCTGTCGCACGTTTTCAGGAAGACTGTTCCAAAGTTTAGCTGCATGCATCTGAAACGCTGCCTCCTCATGTTTAGTCCTGACTCTGGGGCCAGCAGGAGGCCTGTCCCTGTGCTCCTCAGAGTCCCAGCAGGAGGCCTGTCCCTGTGCTCCTCAGAGTCCCAGCAGGAGGCCTGTCCCTGTGCTCCTCAGAGTCCCAGCAGGAGGCCTGTCCCTGTGCTCCTCAGAGTCCCAGCAGGAGGCCTGTCCCTGTGCTCCTCAGAGTCCCAGCAGGAGGCCAGTCCCTGTGCTCCTCAGAGTCCCAGCAGGAGGCCAGTCCCTGTGCTCCTCAGAGTCCCAGCAGGAGGCCAGTCCCTGTGCTCCTCAGAGTCCCAGCAGGAGGCCAGTCCCTTAATTTTTCCTGAAACCATGATACAGGCTTCTACAATGTCCAAATCCAGGTTAAAAACACACACAAACACACACACGGACACACACACACACACAGACACAAACACACCCACACCCACACAGACACACACAGGGACACACACACAGGGACACACACACACACTGACACACGGACACACACGGACGGACACACGCACGCACGCACACACACACAGGTGAAACAAAGCAGTCTAAGCAGAGACGCCCAGACTTACAAATATATCAAAATAAAACCAGGAAAAGTGATAAAAAGTCCACACAAGAACAGTTTTTGCACAAATCGATGGCCTTCGAGTCGCCGCTCTCCCACAGGGACAGCATCAGGAGGACACACACACATTGTCCTGGGGCCTCCGTGAACTCTTGACTCCGACAGCTCCCCCTGGAGGCCCCGACCCGTCACTACACCCGCTGCTGCTCCGGGGCACGCGGGCAGGATCCACGCCAGGGTCAGGGGTTCGCTGCATGTCCTAAAAGCAAACGCTAACCTACTTTCCCTGCCTGCACACACACAACCATGGCCACGGACCAGGAGGAGACCAGGAGGAGACCAGGAGGCTCGGAGTGGAAAGGCCACAGACCGAAGTTTGGGAATCGGATCGGACACCGCTGAGGGGCAGGGCAGGCGGCGTTAGAGTAGAGTAGAGTAGAGTAGAGTAGAGTAGAGAAGAGAAGAGTAGGGTAAAGAAGAGTAGGGTATTAGAGTAGGATATATGATAGAGTACAATTGAGTAAAGTAGAGAAGGGTAGGGTAGAGTAGAATAAAGTAGAGTAGATTAGAGTAGGCTAGAGTATGGTAGAGTAGAGTTGGGAAGGGTAGAGTACTGTTTGTAGAATAGAGTAGAGTAGGGTAGTATATGTGGTAGAGTAAAGTGCAGTAGATTAGGGTATGGTAAGATGTAAGGTGGAGTACAGTTAGATAAAGTAGAGAAGCGTACAGTATGGTTGGGTTGCGTAGAGTAGACTAGAGTAAAGTAGAGTACAGTAGAGTAAAGTAAAGTAGAGTACAGTACAATAGAGTAAAGTAGAGTAGAGTGGATTGGACTAGAGTAGAGTATAGTAGAGAAGAGTAGATTGGAGTAGGGTAGAGAAGAGTAGAGTAGGGTGAAGTAGAGTAGAGTACAGTAGAGTAGGGTAGAGTGCAGTACTTTAGAGTAGAGTGAAGTAAAGTATATTGTGTAGTTTACAAGTTTGTCAAGAAGATGTCGTCGCTGATTTTCCGTTTTTGGACCCTCGAGGTTCCACTAAGTAGGACCTGGGGGATCATCGAGGAGTGCTTCTTGTCCTGGTATGTGCCTTATGTGTGTGCGCAGTGGGGGCCCCTGGGAGCCTCTTTGGCAGGGGTCCAGGGCCCCGGTGCTTGGGCTCAGTGGAACAGACAAGCCAAATCGCAACACGCTGACCCATTTTGTAGCTGTGCGCCAGTGGGACTATTTTCTCTCCCTTTTTTTTTTTCTTTATTGTCACGCTAAACGATTCTTCCCATAACACGGTGTTACGGTGAGGAGGGCCCTGGCTTCTGACGCGCCCCTAACCCCGCCCCCCACGTCAGCCCCCCCATTTTTAATAGACTCCACCCCCCCTCCCACTCAGGCGTCACCTAATTACCAAAACCCGGACTCATTTACATGGCCACGTTTGATCTAAATTACAGAACCAGCAAATGAGCATCACGTGCAAATTTAAAGATTTTCTGATCCGTCTCTGGAGACTTGAGGTGATCCGGGCCTTGACTGACGATCCGGAATAAACCAGATTTACCCATAAGATTATTAGCGATCAAGGCATTTCGCACCATGGTGGAGTTAAAGCTGGGGTACCTAGTTTTCAAAAGTGAAACAATATTGACTAGCTCTTAAAAAAGTTATGATTACTAGTTTTCACATGTGTGTGTTTTTGATCTGTCTAATATCCTTGAATCAGCTTTTAGCTGGTCTCTCTTCTCTCTCTGGTCTCTCCCTAATCTCTCTCTGGTCTCTCTCTCTTCTCTCTCTGGTCTCTCCCTGATCTCTCTCTAGTCTCTCTCTGATCTCTCTCTGGTCTCTCTCTGGTCTCTCCGTACTTTGTCTGGTCTCTGGTGTCTCCCTGGTCTCTCTCTTGTCTCTGGTTTCTCTCTTGTCTCTGGTCTCTCTCTGGTCTCTCTCTGGTTTCTCTCTGGTCTCTCTGGTCTCTCTCTGGTCTCTATCTGGTCTCTCTCTGGTCTCTCTCTTGTCTCTGGTCTCTCTCTGGTCTCTGTCTGGTCTCTCTCCAGTATCTCTCTTGTCTCTGGTCTCTCTCTTGTCTCTCTCTGGTTTCGCTCTTGTCTCCCTCTGGTCTCTCTCTTGTCTCTGGTCTCTCTCTGGTCTCTCTCTGTTCTCTCTCTGGTTTCTCTCTGGTCTCTCTCTGGTCTCTCTCTGGTTTCTCTCTGGTCTCTCTCTGGTTTCTCTCTGGTCTCTCTCTGGTCTCTCTCTGGTTTCTCTCTGGTCTCTCTCTGGTTTCTCTCTGGTCTCTCTCTGGTTTCTCTCTGGTCTCTCTCTGGTCTCTCTCTGGTCTCTGTCTGGTCTCTCTCCGGTCTCTCTCTTGTCTCTCTCTGGTTTCTCTCTTGTCTCCCTCTGGTCTCACTCTTGTCTCTGGTCTCTCTCTGGTCTCTCTCTGGTCTCTCTCTGTTCTCTCTCTGGTCTCTCTCTGGTCTCTCTCTGGTTTCTCTCTGGTCTCTCTCTGGTTTCTCTCTGGTCTCTCTCTGGTCTCTCTGCACTTTTGGCCTCTCTCACATCTTTTTTTATCAACTTTTTAAGACAGAGAAGTGAAAAAGAGAGGACCAGCCTCACTCAGCCAATCAGCTCTCAGCTCAATCCGTCACATAGTCACTCACAGGGCTCTTTCTTCACAACATTCTACTTTTACATTACTCCGTCCGTGGGTCAAAACACATGCCAATATTTATGAACCAGGAAAATAGGTCCCCCAGCTTTAAAACGTAATGCAGTATGAGTATGGTGTCTCAGACTTCTGCTATAGCCACAGTCTTAACCATAGCATAAGTTCATATTGGCCAATATTTAACACCGATCATCAATGTTTTAAGATTGGGTGGAATGCCTGAGATTTAGAAAACCCCCAATTATCCCCCTAATCTGCCCCCCCCCCCCCGGGCCCCTCCCCCTGCCCCCCGTCCCACTCCCAGATCAGCCCCATGCTCTCTGACTGATTGGCCATACAGACAGCACATTAATTACAATATGCCAAAGCGAAAGGGAAAGGCCGGGGCTAATTGCACACACTTATTATGCATTCATGGTCTAATAATGGACTCGGCGGTATCCCTCAGTCCCGTCTGGGTTTTAAAATATATTTTTGGGACATTTGGAAGATGCATTCGAAGTTCAAAGTTGGGGGTATGCATACATGATGGAGTTTTTGGACATGTTATTGATGTGGTGAGAAGGCGAGGGGGGGTTACAGTGGAGGCAGCTGCTGGGAAGAAACAAAGGGTTTTTAGTTTTGTATAGTGCGTTAAACATGTATAAGTATATGTTTACATGTATGTGTGTGTGTGTGTGTGTATAATATATGGTTTTATACGATAATATTTAACACCACATATGTATGTACAGTATGTATGTATGCAAAAACACACACACAACCTGTTATAACCATTTAACCTCACACACATTTACATACATGCACACACGTAGACACACACGCACACACACACACACACACACACACACACACACACACACACACACACACACACACACACACACACGCACAACATCAACTTAGACAATTTGATAGACTGCCAGACTTTTCACAGTTGTCACACATGTGCTTTCTACAACACACTAATGACTTTTAAAATATTCCTTAATTATGGAAATAAAAATTTGACTTTGCCAGCTCATGTTTGAGAATGTATAATGATCTTTAGTAAAAATATAATATACAGTGACACAAATATGAGGGATAAAAATAAAAGCCTTTTTCTCTGTAACTCCCCATGCTGCCACCAGGGGGACACACACACACACACACACACTGTCTTAAATATGTTTATTGTGCGGTAAAACCAACCTCTCACTTTGTCCCATTTCATCCAATCACCACCATGTCTCAGTGGGGATCGACCTAGAGCAGGGGTATCTAAACTTATAGCTTGGTAGCTCTCTGTAGCTCGCCACACTTTAAAGTAGTGTGGCGAGAAAACGGAAAATATTTTGTGTAAATATGAATAATGCCAACTTTTTGCACTTAATACATTAAAATAACACTACACCCCAAAACATTGATGGTGGCCCAGAGAGGGTAAAGTTCAGTGGGTATGGTCCAAAATACTGACAGAATGGAAATTGAAATTTTACTGACGCAACCAGACAAGAACGTGTCTCTCTCTGCTCCGAGTCCTGATAACACATAATCAAGCCCAGGCCCCTGCGTTTTTGCTGCGTCAGCCTTCCTCCTCGTGTGCGATTGGCAACTGCCGAAAGACGGTGGAGGGAAGACAGGAAAGCAGCGCTAAAAATACCCAAAGGGAGGGGGGGGGGGTCCGCACCTTGAGAACCCCTCCGACTGCTTGGAGCCACGGGGACAGCGCCTCCGAAGCAAAAAGGGCCAAATGATTATTGAACCCAGATCAAACGTCAACCCGCACATCTTTGAAAGCGCGGCCAAGAATGGGAGGGCGCTCTAAAGCCTCGCGCAAGTTTGTTTTCCAGGGGCCCTGTGTTGTGGTTTCGCCGAGTCCCCCCCAGCCCCACACCCCCCCGGACGCCTGGTTCCAATAAGGGCCCCAGAGCGCGGTACCTACTGTTCCTCTTCATGTGGTGTATAGGTGCTGTGGTCTCTCTCTCTCTCTGAAGTCTCGGTTTATCTCTGTGGTTGCTCTCTGGTCTCTGTTTCGCTAGTTTCTCTCTCTTTATCTGCTCTCTTTCTGGTCCCGCCAGTCTCTCTATCTCTGGTCTCTCTCACTGCTTCCTCTCTCTTCCCATCTGTAGTGTCTCTCTCGTGTCTCTCTCTAGTCTCGAGTCTCCCTCCCTTCTCCCTCTCTTTTGCCTCTCTCTAGTCCCTCTATCTTGCATCTCTGGTCTCTTTCTCTTCTCCCTCTCTCTTGTCTCCCTGGTCTCTCTCTGTTCTCTCTCTCTCCCCCCCCTTCTTGCCTCTCTATGGTCTTTCTCTCTCTAGCCTCTCTCTCTAGTCTCTCTGGTCTCGCTCTCTTTTTCCTCTCTCTCTGGTCTCTCTGGTCTCTCCCTGGTCTTTCTGTATTTTTAACCCTCCCAATCCCCCATGCCTGGTTCCAATAACGTCTCTGGAGCGCGGTGGCTTCAGTGCATCCACCGCTCCTCTTCATGTGGTGCATAGGTGCCTCGGCTCCTCCTGAACGTCTCTCATTGAAGACTTAATGAGCAACAAATGTGGCAACAAACTGTGGTCGGTGCGAGCTGGAGGTATGTGCTGAGTCCAGGTTGTTTGGGTCTCGTTTTAATCCCTGCTTTGATCCAGCGAAAAGTCAAGTAGTGGATACTTCTGTGATGTCACTGATTCTTAAAGCTGTGGCACATGATTATGAAAAAGTATACATGTTGCTTCAATCAGTGGTCTGTCTCTCCCTGGTCTCTCCCTGGTCTCTCCCTGGTCTCTCCCTGGTCTCTCTCTGGTCTCTCTCTGGTCTCTCCCTGGTCTCTCCCTGGTCTCTCTCTGGTCTCTCTCTGGTCTCTCCCTGGTCTCTCCCTGGTCTCTCTCTGGTCTCTCTCTGGTCTCTCCCTGGTCTCTCCCTGGTCTCTCCCTGGTCTCTCTCTGGTCTCTCTCTGGTCTCCCTGGCCTCATTCTCTAATTTCTCTCTCTCATCTCCCTCTGGTTCCTCTCTGGTCTCTCACTCAGGTCTCTATCTGGCCTCTCTCTACTCTCCCTGCTCTATCTGGTGTCTCTAGTTTTTCTGTGGTCTCTCTGGTCTCTCTTCCTCATCTACCTCTGGTTCCTCTCTGGTCTCTTTCTGTATGGTATCTCACTCAGGTCTCTATCAGGCCTCTCTCTACTCTTCATGCGCTCTCTCTCTCTGGACTCTCTCTGGTCTCCCTGGCCTCATTCTCTAATTTCTCTCTCTCATCCCCCTCTGGTTCCTCTCTGGTCTCTCTCTACTCTCCCTGCTCTATCTGGTGTCTCTAGTTTTTCTCTGGTCTCTCTCTGGTCTCTCTGTGGTCTCTCTTCCTCATCTACCTCTAGTTCCTCTCTGGTCTCTTTCTGCATGGTATCTCACTCAGGTCTCTAGCAGGCCTCTCTCGACTTTTCATGCGCTCTCTCTCTATAGCCTCTCTCTGGTCTCTGTGGTCTCCCTCTAGTGGCAGCATAGGGAGTTACAGTCCCAAATCACGTTTTACCCTTTACACTTGTTTCCCCACATATTTCCCCTGTAGACATTATTTCAATTTCAAAAACATGAAAGTAGATCATCTCAAGTTTATTTTAATGATCGAAAATTTTCTATTAACCATTAACCTTGCCATGTACGCTGTATTATCTCAGCCCTGCATGTCCTAGTCTTCTAGAAAACCTTGTCGAAGTCTGACATGAACGCTCAGCCCAAACCAGAGCCATCATGTGATCAAACGCACTCTCTCTCTCTTTCTGCTCCCTGTCTTTTGTCATCACTCCCTCTCTTCACCTCCCAGGTCTGCCACACACACACACACACACACACGGTCGGAGAAGACAGATCCAAACAGTGCGGTCGGGCAAGCCAAACCTCCGGGGGTTTATGAAAACGTTGAAAAGTGGGATTAGATCGCTCGTGTCATGGAAAATGCCTGTAAGTGTAATTGGGGGCTGTTTTAAGGTACCTGCGCTCATAGTTTCCAGACGGTAATGAGGGCAGAACTCGCCGAACCCTCCGGACCTGAGGCTAGAGACAGAGGTTTGAACCTTCACGACTTTGGATCCACGACATTTTTATTGTACAGGACGATTAACCTCGAAAAGGCTGTCGTGTTTTGGCGAATTTTTGTTTTAAAGGACCAGTCTACCGTGTCAATGAAAGGTAAAATTATGTTTGTCGCAGGGGTGATGTGTTCTAAAAAAGCCGCATTAAGTGAAAAATGTAAAGTAGCAGCTCTATGACTCCACGGCATCACATTTTATACACTCACCTGAAGTCACGACAGCTGTGAGTGAGTGTCGTAGGTGTGTGTGCTGCTGCAGCTGTCAAAAGCCGTGCATACACTGTACAATACTCTCTAATCTTTCTCTTTGATCCTTCTGTAGGATTGAGGGTTGTGAAAGGATCATAGAGAGAGACCAAAGAGAGAGACCCAAAAGAGACCAGAGAGAGGGATTAGAGAGACCAGAGAGAGACCAAAGAAAGAAACCAGAGAGAGAGACCAGAGAGAGGGATTAGAGAGACCAGTGAGAGACCAAAGAAAGAGACCAGAGAGAGAGACCAGAGAGAGAGATTATAGAGATAAAGACCAGAGAGAGAGAGACCCGAAAGAGACCAGACAGAGAGATTAGAGAGAGACCAGGGTGAGACCAAAGAGAGAGACAAGAGAAAGACAAGACAGAGAGAGACCAGAGAGACACCAGAGCGATACCAGAGAGAGAAATTAAAGAGAGAGAGAGAGACCAGGGATAAAATACTAGTAACGGTCATGTTATAGTAGCGTTTACATGACGATGGAGTGAACACACGGTGCATGAGAAACACATTGTAAAAAAAAAAACACAAAAAACGACAAAAACACACAAACAAAAATGAAGAAAAAGTGAAAAATTGTGAAGAACAAGAGTCCGTGAGTTCTGTCATTGGACATTAGAGTCCTCGGAGCCTGCAGCATGTACCAACACGGATTGGGGAATCTGAACTAATGCATGCAAATTTATAGTAAAAACGCGACGAGAGAGGTGCCAGCAACGCCACAGTCGATGGAACGCACCGCAGAGGCCTGATGGCGAGGGGAGCGGCGAGGGGAGCGGCGAGGGGAGCGGCGAGGGGAGCGGCGAGGGGAGCGGCGAGGGGAGCGGCGAGGGAAGCGGCGCTCTATACGTCCAAGAACAACAGAATGTGACACGGCGCTCACACTCGGATGAACTTAATCACAGAGAAATGCCAAAAATGCAAATAAGGCCGAAAAGTCCGATTTGATCATTATCTGTAGTTTCACAGATATGACATGTTTTCAGAAGTTTGTGTCTGGATACTTTCATACAGGGGCGTCCAAACTTTTTAGTTAGAGGGCCACTTTAGTTCAACAAACATGACCTGGGTCTGAAAACCTGGATTTAAAAACCTGGATTGGAGCTGGATTGACTGGATTCTGGACTTTAAACTGGCTTTTTTTTTAGAATGTTGTGACACAATCATAAAACAGTTTGGACTTGCCTGCTTGGTGTTTGGTGGATCACCTTTTGAGGCAATGTACTGTGTCTACTTGAAGCTTGGAACTGAAATATACCTCTTTAGGTCCAGTAGATCCAGGACTCAGGCTGAAGATCCAGGACTGAGGCTGTAGATCCAGGACTGAGGCTGTAGATCCAGGACTGAGGCTGTAGATCCAGGACTGAGGCTTTAAGGTCCTATATCACGCTTTTCTTCATGTTTCACACTCAATCCTATACACATGTGTGATGTTAATGTGTATGATACACCACACAACAATCAAAGCTTGTGAGATTAGAGCCATCTCTTGTATAGAGGTGACGTCACCTCGACTCAAACGAGCTGATCCAGAGAAGAGTCTGCTCCTCTGCCTGTGAGCCCGCCTCCCCCCGCCCGCACGGTGACGTAGCATCACGCTTTTGTCGTTTATCACCTGTACTTAGTAATTTCATACATAAGAATAAACTTTTTCCAACAATGACAATCCGTCACATCGAGCCCCATGTCCTCGATGCACAATCAGAGCCTAGTTATTTAGTTTACAGAAGTATACGGCGAGTTAGCGTCACTACTTACAGATCGAGGGGGTCCGAGTTACGTCTTTTACCGTGGGAATAACGTGTTTCCAGATCAGCCTTTGAGTAAGTCCAGTTCCATTGTCCCTGTAGTTCTGGAACAGTCTCAGTGAAGTGTCGCAGATGAACCGGTATTATAATAGATCCATGAGATGAACAGATGAAAAAAGTCGAGCCGCTTTCTTCCTCTTAGGGCTAAATAGTGTGTCACATATTTACACCCATAACACACTTCATTCAAGTTGACGTGATCCTAACACTTTTAGTTGCTGACAAAAGCATAAAAACAGCAGCTCTATGTGGTGTCCGCGAGACCAGACCACAGACGCTGGACTCGGGAGCCGGAGCCTGTGTGCTCTGATTCGCTGTTTTGATCCGTCAATCACCTCCCGCCGGCTTTTCATTTATTTTTATTTTTATTATTTTTGACAAAAAACAGCATACTAATTGTGTATTGTTTACCCCGTTTTGACAAAAGTATTTCACAACTATTTTAAATACAAAGCAAACGGGGTCATGCGCGTCATCAGTGTGGTTTTTGTCACTGAAGTGGACCCGAGCGTTTCTGTGCCTCACGCTGGGGAAGGAGACAGATTGTTCTCTTACAAAAGATTGACAGAATCAATGAATAAACTACTGTGGGCTTGTGTATGAAGGCCAAATAGCATTGTAATCATGTTTAAAGCAGAGAAAAGTCAAAAACCTTGATATAGGCCCTTTTAGCTCCAGGACTGAGGCTGAGGAGATCCTACTCCTGCCTTTCAGCTTCTCTCCTCTGCAGGTGTATATTATAGTGTATATGCATGGCTTTTGACAGCTGCAATAGCGTTTGAAATCTCTATTCTCTCTCTGGTCTCTCTCTGGTCTCTCTCTAGTTTCTCTCTGGTCTCTTTCTGGTCTCTCTCTGGTCTCACTCTTTTCTCTCTGGTCTCTTTCTGGTTTCTCTCTGGTCTCTTTCTGGTCTCTCTCTGGTCTCTTTCCGGTCTCTCTCCGATCTCTCTCTGGTCTCTCTCTGGTTTCTGAGTGTGTCTGCTTTACAGCCTTAAAACCTTAAAACACATCACCCTTGCGCTAAACCAGGGACCACTGTATAAATTCAAACAAAATGAATTCATACATTTCTCCTTTAAGCACGATAAAACATCTATAATGACCGACAAATGTAGAAATCCTCACAAACAAGTAGCTTCCATGTCCCTCGGACCTGACCCTGATAGCTCGTCGCCCAGGGGCCAGTGGCATCGTCCCGTCGAGCCGGCCTCAAAACCGGAGATGCTAATTAATTACCATTGGCATCTTTAGCCGTGCGTGTCAGCTCGGATTTGGACTATCAATCTGGCTGCTTCTGCGCTGGTCGTGCGGAGGTGAGAGGAGGGGAAGGGCCTGGGGTCAGTATCCGTCTGACCCACTGCCTCCACCAGAAGAGAGAGAGAGAGAGATGCTAATGACCGGGTGAAGGAGCAGAGCTGACACACGAGCTCGCATGGTTACAAGCGGGAATTATTGGGAAAGGAAATCGGACCAAACGCAAGAGTTAGTAATAAGAAAAATTTTGTAATCAATGTCAAAGAGGTGTAAGAAAGTGTGGAGAGTTAATTTGCAAAAAGAGAAGTATCCCCTTTGAAAATCTGTCAAAATGGTGTGTATCTCTCTCTGGTCTCTCTCTCTCTGGTCTCACACTGGTCTTTATCTGGGGTCTCTCCCTTCTCGCTCTTGTCCCACACTCTCTCTAGGCCCTCTCTAGCATTTCTCTGGTCTTACTCTGGTCCCTCTCTTCTCTCTCTCTAGTTTTTCTCTTGTCTCTTTCTAGTCTCTCTCTGGTCCCTCTCCAGTCTCTCCTTCCAATCTTTCGTTCTGGTCTCTTTCTGGTTCATTTTCTGGTCTCTCACAAGTGTTTCTCCAGTTCCATCTCTGGTTTCTCTCTGGTCCCTCTCCCGTCTCTCTCTCATTCTGGTCTCTCTCTGGTTCTATTCTTGGTCGCTCTCCGGTTTCTCTCTCTGGTCTCTCCTTCTGGTCTCTCTCTGCTCTCTCTCAAGTCTTTCTCTAATCCTAACTCTGGTCTCTTCTCCCAATCATTCGTCATGGTCTCTCTCAAGTCTTTCTCTGGTTCCATCTCTGGTCCCTCTCCCGTCTCTCTCTCTTTAGTCTCTCTCTGGTCCTTTTTCTGGTCTCTCTCAAGTCTTTCTATAATTTTAAGTCTGGTCCCTCTCCCTCTATAAATAAATTCTCTCTCTGATTCTATTTCTGGTCTCTCTCTGGCTTCTCTCTCTGATCTATAACCCAACATTATACATTGCGGTCCAATAAAAATTTATAAATCTCAGTCCTTTCTAGTTTTAGACAATTCTTTAAATCTGTCCCCCCCCCCCCCTCTACAGAAAGAGCCCATGCCTCTTCCTCAGGTGAGTAGATCATGGGGGCCGAGGAGTCATTAACATCCCTTAATAAGCGGCGGGTCCAGGAGAGGCGGCGTGTGCGGCGTGGAGAGGCCGCCAACCCACCGCTCGCTTCCCACTCAGCCAAGTTGTGTTCGAGAGCGCCACACGTTCATCAGTCGCATTAATTGCCACTCGCCGCGAAGAGTTGGGGGAAAAAGGCCAATTTCCGCAGGTCCCTTCAGCCGGATGTGCAGGTTTGGGGGGGTGGGTTGGGATTGAAGCTCCAGGGACCGTGCTCGGGCTAATACGCAGGATCAGTGTGGTCTGTGATCAGAATGAGCTGGGTGTGTGTGAGGAGACGGAGGATAGAGGTCGGGAGTCAGGGTCTGGGTTAGTCAGTGATACCTCATAAAGTCCTGTTTCCACCAGCCCTACTGCACCGTACTCTACTCCAGTCTCTATCTCTTGGTTTGTCTTTGGTCTCTCTCTGGTCTGCCGTTGGTCTCCCTCTGGTCTGCCGTTGGTCTCTCTCTGGTCTGCCGTTGGTCTCTCTCTGGTCTGTTATTGGGCTCTCTCTCAGTCCCTCTCTCTAGTCTGTCTCTGGTCTCTCTCTCAGTCCCTCTCTCTTGTCTGTCTCTGGTCTTTCTCTCAGTCTCTCTCTCTGGTCTGTCTCTGGTCTTTCTCTCAGTCTCTCTCTCTGGTCTGTCTCTGGTCTCTCTCTCAGTCTCTCTCTCTAGTCTGTCTCTGGTCTCTCTCTCAGTCTCTCTCTCTAGTCTGTCTCTGGTCTCTCTCTCAGTCTCTCTCTCTAGTCTGTTGTTGGTCTCTCTCAGTCTCTCTCTCGGGTCTGTCTCTGGTCTCTCTCTCTTTTTTCTGCCCCCGGTCTCTCTCAGTCTCTCTCTCTAGTCTGTCTTTGGTCTCTCTCAGTCTCTGTCTCTGGTCTCTCTCTCAGGTCTGTCTCTGGTCTCTCTCTCAGTCTCTCTCTCTGGTCTGTCTCTGGTCTCTCTCTCTAGTCTCTCTATACTTTTTCAGACAGAAAAGTAAAACCTAGAGGACCACCCTCACTCAGCCAATCAGCTCTCTCAAGTTCTCAAAAACTTCAAAAACTGACATTTTTCCTACAAGTTTGCCAACAATCTCTTCTCAAAATGCACCTTTTACACAACTCTAAGAGACTAAGTACCCCAGCTTTACCTCAGACCTGACATTATCCAACACACAGAAAACCTCATCCCGAGTTAACCTTGTGACCCATTCCCAGAGATGGATGAGCAGCGTCTTCTGCCCGAGCTCCTACCTGAACCGCAAATAGTTTCGTAAAATAATTCTCGTTTCCAATTCGTCAGCATTTACCGCTTCGCTCCCCTCGGGTTTTGAATCTCTGCTAACGTCACCGCATTCTCTCCGTCTAATAAGTCCACGTCAATGTGATTAATGGACATTGCTTAATACATTTCCTGTAATTAAAAGTCTACCTGCAGCTGATTTTGTTTATGCAGCGGCGAGATCGTATTTAGCGGGCAAAAAGGTATTTACTTCAGCCGCCAATTCTGCAAAAAGAATGAGGGATGTCTGCGCAATGAGAAACAAATGAGGGAGAAAAATCCGGAAAATCACATACAGACGGTGAAGTATGGGGGTGGAAACATCATGCTATAGGGCGTTTTTTCTGCAAAACACCAGGAGGATGGATCCGGGTGGAGGAAAGAGTGAATGGGGCCATGTATGTATGTATGGGGAGGTTTGGAGTGAAAACCTCCTCTCATCAGCCAGTCTCCATAGAAAGTCCCCATAGAAAATCTCATCTCATAGCGAAAGCCCAAAAAACCGGAGCACCTGAAGGAAACCTACACAGATACTCGGAGAACATTTGCATTTCTCTCTCCACTCAGAAAGAGCTTGTTCCGAATAGGGCACTGTCCGGTTTCCGAAATGTGCTAAAAATAGTTCCAATGACTGCGCATGCGCGCATGTTTCGGACAAACTCTGTCCGACTCCGTTGAGTACTACTGTGTTCTCCACATAAGCGTGTGTATTTATTTGGGCTAAATCATTGAATCATGGTGACAACAAAACACTGCAGTTATGGTGCTTGTGGGAGCGATTTCAGATACTCTGAAAAGGACTATATGAAAGCAGTAACATTCAACCTGTTCGTTAAACCACACCATCGAACCAGACCAGGACCAGACCAGGACCAGACCAGGACAAGTGCAAGAGGTGGGTGCTTGTGGTCAGCAGAATTTCTCTCATGAAAATGTTAAAAAGGACATGTTTTTTCAAAACACTTCGCTGGACCAACTGTGGAGCCTCCAGATCCAGTCCTAGCTACGTTTAGCTGGGACTGGACCTGGACCGCTGTATCAGGTCCGTCTGAGCTCTTCTGAATGTAGTTAGCCCCATCAATCCATATTAGTATTGTTTGTCCTAATCCAGAATGTATACAATTCTCACACCTGAACAAAGATGAGAGGGATTTTTTCAACTTCGTGACTATCGGAAAATAAGCACAGACGAAGCGCGTTGGGGTCCGCTTATTATACGGCTTTGTACCAACTGAACACACAAAATAAACTTCTGTCACTATTCATACCAAAAGGTTTATTTAATGAGTGCAAAGAAAATAGTTCCCAAAGGTTTTAGTTCACCTACTTTAAAAAAGCGATCGCTTTAGTCGCATTAAAAAAGTATTTTTGTCATGAAAACCTTAACAGATAATTCTGAAAACCTCTGTGCACGTGTGTTGTATGAATATTATATTCTAGCATTAACATTTAAATATGTTGATTGATTGTCGTTTGCGTTTACTGAGTGTGGCTAGCTCTGATAGTTTCTCTCTCAGACTTGATAAATGGAAGTTAATCAGAGCAAAATAAACAAAGAAGGCGCTAACATTGCAATTTAAATGACTAGATAATGTTAGCATAATCCTCACCATTACCTTTTTATCAAATCAAACTTTCTACCAGTTACTGGAAGACCACGACATTCAAGCCAACGTTTTAATTGGTCTACACTATGATCCCTGATGGTTTGATGGTGGAATTTTGCCCCTGGTTTATCATTTTCGTCTAAAGTGACAAGAGGTATTTGATTCATTTTGGCAGTGTTTGTCCGAAACATGTGGGCGGGAGTTGACAGGCGGCGGGGGCGTGTCTTAGTGACGTCATTCAGATAGTTCGCTATGGGATTTGAACCAGAAGCGAGTAATAATTGTTACCTATTTTCTACTTGTCTTGAAGGATTTCACAAAATTGTTGATTTGCCAAAAGCAGATTAGAAAATCCAGAGATGAAGAGAAACAGGTAACAGCTAAATGTAAAAATATGGAGCTTCCTTTTTTGTCAGGAAACGCTATGGACAGCTCCAGACAATAGACTCTATACAGATGGACAACGCTAACCTTCTAGCTCAATGAAGCCCAATAGGGAAGTGCTCATGGACAAAGTTTTGCTCTAACTTTTTCTCCCTCGGGTCTCTCAATCAAATGATATAGAAAAGTTCAAGCTCAGTCACTCTAACCCTAACCTTTTGCTGTGTAGTACAAATGCTAACCACTGCGCCGCCCGGTTGTCAGCTAATATCGGTGCGTTTGGCTAATGTCGGTCCGTTTGGCTAATGCCGCGGTCCGCCTCGTGGCACGCGAGGTTAAGGCCTGTGGCGGCGTGCGGCGTGGAGCAGATGGAGGCGCGGTGCACTCGGCTGCTCCCGGGTTCACGCTCGGTGCGGCTGATGCGCACATTTAACACCGTCTGTGGTTATTCCAGGCAAAAGGACAAACTGTTTAGCGCCCAAAGACCCCTGTGCTTGTGTGTGTGTGTGTGTGCTTGTGTGTGTGTGTGCGTGTGTGTGTGTGTGTGTGTGTGTGTGTGTGTGTCAATTATGATCCATAATGATTTGAAGTTTGGGTACCTATCTTAAAAGACAAAAAAGGGCAATATTTATAATAATAATAATAATACTAGTTACTCACATGTATTTTTGTTCTGGTCTCTCTCTGGTCTGTCTCTGGTCTCTCTCTGGTCCCTCTCTAGTCTCTCTCTCATTTCTCTCTAGTCTCTCTCTCACTGGTCTCTGTCTAATCTCTAGTCTCTCTCTCTCTGGTCCCTCTCTAGTCTCTCTCTGGTCTCTCTCTGGTCTCTCTCTGGTCTCTCTCTGGTCCTTCTCTGGTCTCTCTGGTCTGTCTCTGGTCTCGCTCTGGTCTTTCTGGTCTGTCTCTGGTCTCTCTAGTCCCTGTCTAGCCTCTCTCTCATCTCTCTCTTCTCTCTTTCAGTCGTCTCTCACTAGTCTCTGTCTGATCCTTGTCCTGGTCTCTCTCTGGTCTCTCTGTAGTCTATCCGGTATCTATATACCATCTATATCTGGCATTAGACCAGATCAAAAGAGAGGTCCTCCCTCCCTCCTTCCTTCGGCCAAAACCGTCAAATCCTACAGACAACTTGCTGCTCCACCGATTTACATCCCCCAGCTTTAATCCAACACAAGCCTGAGACCATTTCCATTTCTCTGGCTTTTCTGATAATACATGTTTTCCTTTATGAGGTGTTTTGGCTTTCAGATTCATTAGTGCCGAGGCGACCTTTTCAAGAACCCGGACATGTGGAACGCCGAGGCCCCAGGAGCCTGCCAGTCTGTCAGTGAGAGGGGGGGGGGGGGGACCACACCTTTGGACTCCGAGGGAAGAGCCAGATATGAATCCTAAGTTAGAATGTTGCTGAAAAAACTTTTTTCATCAAATTCTTTAAACTCTTTAAGTGTCTCTCTCTCTCTCCGATCTCTCTCGTCTTACTCTCTGGTTTCCCTCTTACAATACAATACACAATACAATACAATTTATTCTTGTATAGCCCTAGGTCACAACAGAAGTCATCTCAGAGGACTTAACAAAACCATTGAAATCACCAACACAGGTCAGAGAATCAACAGTTAAAACACATGAAGAATACAGTATAAAGCACACACAGAAGAAAATGTCCATACATGTTGTAGAATGCTAAAGTGTCCTGATCATCACCAATCCTTTCTGTTGGACACTAACTGTCCAACAAGACCCTCCTGCATCGACAAGGAAAAACTCTTAAAAAAACCCAGTGGGAAAAAGTGAGAAACCTTGGGGAGCACTAGGGAAACCCACAGGGAGGGAGACCCATATGAGAAAGGGATCCGCTCCTCCGGACGGACAGACTAATGATCCAGGACCTAAGCTAGCTACAGAACGTGGACCAGTGGACGCTGAACGTGGACAGGTCCGGTGCAGGACTGAAGCACTCCCAGGCGGGTCGGGCGGGGCAGTCCGCAGGTGTAGATGGAAGAGGCCAGGCTCAGAGATCCCGTCATCGTACCATGAAACAGACAATGGGACAACGGGTGAATAGCAATGAACAAACTACAGTCAGAATCCTAAAAATGCTAAACAGATAAAGTAGGAAGGAGGAGAGGATAGTGCTCAAGTTACCATACTTCTCCCAGCAAACTGACTCCCTATGCAGCTTGACTAACACTCTGAGGAGTTTAACCTTCTCCGAGTCTTACCTTCCTAGCCATATGCTAAACTAAAGAGGACTGTTTTAAACCTAGCCTTGAATAAAGAATAACATACAGCATAATATATAACATAATATACAACATAACACAATACATTATTGAATAATATATAACATAATATATAACATAATACAGCATATATATATAATATATACACTACATATTATATATTACCTAATTATATGCTAAATTAAAGTAAAGTGCTTTAAGCCTGGCCTTGAATGTGGAGACCGTATCTGCTTCCTTAACATAAATGGGAAGCTGATTCCACAGTAAAGGAGCTTGGTAGCTAAATGCTCTGCCACCAACAGTGACCTTTGAGACCTTAGGGACCACCAGACGTCTGGCGTTTTGTGAGCGCAACGCTCGACCTGGTTGATACGACACTAACGTGTCTTGGAGATAAGAGGGAGCCAAGCCATTTATGGCTTTATATGTTAAGAGTAGGATTTTAAACTTTATTCTGTACTCCACAGGGAGCCAGTGGAGTGATTTTAACACCGGAGTTATGTGCTCCCTCCTTTTGGTACCTGTTAAGATCCTAGCTGCTGTATTCTGAACGAGCTGGAAGCTCTTCAAAGAGGCTTTAGGGCACGCTGCCAGTAAAGCGTTACAGTAGTCGAGCCTTGAGGTGACAAACGCGTGAATGAGTTTTTCCGCGTCACTTTTAGGAAGGAAATTCCTAATTTTAGCGATGTTCCGTAAGTGGAAGTACGCCGTTTTAGTTGCTTGGCTTATATAAGCCTTGAAGGAGAGTTCTTGGTCAAAAATGACTCCAAGATTCCTCACAGTGTTACTGGGTATTATACTGACATTATCGAGAGTAACCATCTGGTTAGTGAGGGAGTCACGCAGGCGCTTCGGACCGAGTAGGATCACTTCTGTCTTCTCCGGGTTGAGAAGTAGGAAGTTAAGAGTCATCCACATTTTAAGGTCCTTTATGCAGGCACTGAGCTTTTCTAGCTGATCTGTCTGATTAGGCTTCATCGACAGATAAAGCTGTGTGTCATCTGCATAGCAGTGGAAATTAATTCCATGCTTTTTAATAATGTTTCCCAGTGGCAGCATGTAGAGAGTAAAAAGAATCGGTCCGAGTACCGAACCCTGCGGCACACCGAATTCCACTCCAGAATAAGGCGACGAGTCCTGATTCACATTGACGAAGTGATATCGATCTGATAAATAGGATTTAAACCAGCCAAGGGCTGTTCCTCTAAGACCTATATCACATTCTAGCCTCTGCAGTAGAATGCTGTGGTCTATTGTGTCAAATGCAGCACTAAGGTCCAGTAGGACCAGCACTGACACTTGTCCATTATCGGCAGCTAGTAGTAAGTCATTTGTGACTTTGACTAGTGCCGTTTCAGTGCTATGATGAGCTCTGAATCCTGATTGAAAGACTTCAAACATATCATTTTCCTGCAGGTGGCAGCGGAGCTGCTCAGCTATAAGTTTTTCCAGGATTTTAGATATAAAAGTGAGGTTTGAGATCGGTCTGTAGTTTGTAAGTATTTCTGGGTCCAGGTTTGTTTTCTTCAGAAGGGGTTTGATTACCGCGGTTTTAAAAGCTTGTGGGACATAGCCACATTGTATGGATGCGTTTATTATATTTACGATAGGCTCAATTATCAAAGGAAGTATGTCTTTGAAGAGCCATGTCGGGACTGCGTCTAACATGCAAGTTGAGGCTTTTGAGGATGTGACCACAGAGATCACCTCTGCTTGGCTCACAGCCATGAATTTATTAAGGCCCACTGAAGAGTCTAAGTGGGAAGTCACGTATGCCGCTTCAACCTGTCCACCACTAACAGCAGGAGCAACCTCCTCCAGCTTGTCACGGATGGATGTAATTTTATTATTAAAGAAGTGGAGAAAGTCGACACTGCTCAGTGAGCTTGGAATTTTAGGCTCGATTGCACTATGGCAGTTTGTGAGTTTAGCGACGGTACCAAACAAAAATCTACTGTTGTTTTTATTCGCTTCTATTAAAGTTGAATAGTATTGAGTTCGAGCCCCGCGAAGGGCCTTCTTGTAGTTTCGGAGACCTGCTTTCCACTCCCTGTGGACAGGCTCCGAGTGGGAGTGGCGATATAGCCTCTCCAATTTTCTGACGTCCTGTTTTAAAGTGTGGAGTTGAACACTGTACCAGGGCGACGATGATCTAATCCTAATGGTTTTCTGTTTTAAAGGAGCTGCTGCATTTAATGCAGATTTTAAAGACTCCATAGTGTTGCCCACCGTTTGGTCAATGACTGAGGGACTGCAGCTGCTGTGAACAGGTTCACCTGCAGCAGTATTCAACATAGGCTGTATTAGTTCTTTGAACCTTGTGATAGATTTATCATTTAAGGTTCTTTTCATTATGGTTTTATCTTGCGGGACAGGAAAGTCCTCCAAAGCGAGATCAAACGTGATCAAGAAATGGTCAGACAGCAACGAGCTTTGACGCTGGATGTCAACATTGGAGACATCACAGCCGTAGGTCAGGACAAGGTCCAAGGTGTGGTTATGAATGTGAGTAGGTCCCTCGACATTCTGAGTAAAACCAACACCATCTAGTACGGCGCTGAAAGCTTTGTTTAAGCTGTCAGTGCTGTCGTCCACATGTATATTGAAGTCTCCAGCTATAACTATGTTTTCCCATTCCAAAACTAGGTTTGAAATGAAGTCAGAGAATTCTGTTAGGAACTCGCTGTAAGGACCAGGAGGTCGGTATAAAACTATAAATAGTACTGCTTTTTGTTTTCTCCACCCAGGACAGGTGATTGAAAGTGTTAAGTTTTCAAACGAGTGAAAAGCGTTGTTGGTTTTGGGACTAAGAACCAAGTTGGTGTGTGATATAATCGCAACACCACCGCCGCGACCTGTAGCTCTGGCTTTCTGGTAGTTAACATGCGTCGGAGGAGTGCACTCATTCAATCTAACGTACTCGTCCTGTTGGAGCCAAGTCTCCGAGAGCGCTAACAGATCCAAGCCCTTGTCTATAATAAGTTCGTTTATGAGAAGCGATTTAGACGAGATTGATCTGACGTTCATTAAACCACATTTAACAACCCTACCGCTAGAACTATTTCTGTCTGTCTGAACTTTTATTAAGTTACTGTGTCTGACACCTAGGTCAGATTTCCTCGCATATAGTGCTTTAGACTTCAAGCGGGGAACACACACAGTTTCAATCTGACTAGGTTCTGAGGCTAGTAACTGAGCACACACAGGCACACACACACATGCACACACAGTTTCAATCTGACTAGGTTCTGAGGCTAGTAACTGAACAGATGGGGGCTCAGAGGTTGTGGCAGAGCAGCTCTGCACCCGGGCCTCAGTTCTGCACCGTCATTTGAGCCGAGCAGAACAGTTTAGAGCCAGGGCCAAATTCTTAGCCAAAAGGGATGTACCCGCCAACGTTGGGTGGATATCATCCGAGCGGATGAGACCGGGCTTTCCCCAAAAGGCACTCCAATTGTCAACATGAACAACACCACTTCGAGGGCACCAGCCAGACAGCCAGCGGTTGAAAGCCGAGTGTCTGCTGAATGCTTCTAGCTTTTGAGGGGAGTGCTGGCTCTCGCACTGTGCTGTTAACAATAAACTTACGCTTTTGATAGACAAAGGACCTTTGAGTTCTCCTTCATGGGGTTTATAATTCTTATAACAATTTGGCGTTGCTGGCATGTCTGGCATGGATACTTTTCGGTGGGGACGGCGGCTTTGTTTGGCCGACCCAGGATCACCAGCCTTGTTCCTTTTGGAGACAAAGGAGAGTCGCGTCGTCCCGCGCACGGAAGGAATTCCTTTTGCCACACAGACCATAAAGACCTTACTCTGGTGAGTCTTGTCTTTTCATCTGGTAACGAGCACAGGGCAGCACTTAAGTGTACACGGGGGATTGTTTATTTATGTAATTTTGGGTATTTCATCATTGCCGACAGCATAGGCTGTGTGCGGATTTTTGGGGGGCTTTTGGTTCTAGATTGTAACTACGGCGGCTGCGCGTTAGTATCGTCCGGTAGGCGACCCTGAAAATTTCTCCAAGTGTCTTCAGCCAGACCCGCTCCATTTCAAGAACGCTGCGCTCGCTGGTTTGAACCAGCGAGGGGGGAATGGAGCGCCCCAAAGTGGGTAGGAGCAGGGAGAGATCTAAGCGGGTTAGGCCCCATGTTCGTACGAGAAAATGGGTAAAAAAACAATCTAGGACGAAGCTATGGAGTGCTTGCTATGGTGCAGTGCCTACGCATCTTGCGTGCTAATTTAGAAGAAGAAGGGAAGAAAAAATATACTTGGTTTTAAGAATATCACCGGGCAAAAGAGGTTAGAGAAAGAAATATGTATAAAACACACTAGATCCTCGCGCACTTCACCGAAGCGTGAGAACACAGAGGCGGCCACACACACACCTCCCACACATCCCCACACCCCCCCACCCTTTTTTCCCCTAATACAATAAGTGTGCACCCAAACAAGGCGTTGGGTTTTCAAAAAAAATGAGCAGATACTGTTGTCCCTTTTTCTCTCCCTATCCAGGTCTGTCGGGCCTTTCTCGCGCACTGTCCTCTGCCTTCAAAGCACCAGCCCCACGCCCCAACCACAGGCGGCGCTCCGCACCAGCTGAGAGCCCCGCGAGAAGTGGCCCAAACCGCAGAAGAAGAAGAGGCGGAAACAGGACACACGCTCAGGAAACCACAGAAGAAGAACGACGGGAAGAAAATATGTGAGACACCGAGAACATGCTTTGGAGCACAGAGAGAAAATGCTACAAATCCCGTGACTGTTCTCCACGGAGGGGGCAGCGTGATTATACCAAACGCACCCGCGGAAAACCCCGCTTGAAAGTTGATTCCCGCCACCGCAAACAGAAGAAGCCAAAGTACCGGCAGTTTGGGTCATTCACCAACCCCTCATGGATGGACCACATGCTAACGCTTTGGGCTACCTGGGGCCTCCTGCGGACTTTGAAAAACTTCCACAGCCCGGCGGAAAGACTGTGTGCTCGACATGGGTCGAAGGACTGTTACCGGAGGAGGCGTTAAAGGCAGAGGAACGCTCAAGCTAACACGGGGCCAGAGGACGGCAGAGGCGGGCACGGAGGAAACACGAGCGACTGATCAAACCCGGGTTCACATTCGTCACCAAAGCGGCCGCTCATGTAAGTTTGAACAAGAACAAATTGCAATTGGCACTTTTTAGAGATAATTCATGCCCGTAATATACGCTAACAACCTGTGGTGTACAAGTTAAAATTCTGGATGACTCTGGGGCAACAAATTCTGTGCTAAAAGTGACAGCCTTTCTGTCTCCCCTAAAATGAGCGGCCGCTTCATATTCTAATTAGCAGCGTCGGAGAGACGACTAAAGAGCAATTTACGTCACCGCTAACGTGTTTTGATTCTCAGGGCAACCAGCTTAAACATTCTTTTCTATATTCCCCATTGTGCCCGGTTAACCTACTAGGCCGAGACCTTATGTGCAGACTCAATTAAAAATAGATAAATAAAAGGAGGCACCGGTCCCAAAAGTTAACTACCACTGGAAATTGACACCAAACCCTGAGATTGCTAAGTTATTAGCCACAACAAGTGGATAGTGACGCCCGCACAAAATTTGGAGGTCAACCACGCGAACGACCTAAACTCCTCTCTCCGGTCGTTCTCAGACAATAACTTGGAGTTTGAAAATTCATGCAGTGTAGGGAAGATAGGCTAACGGAGTACGTTTATTGAGATAGGCACCACTATCTGTGCTACTTAATGAGCAACAAAAACATTTTATCGTGAAACAAAGGTGAAGTATTAAAGTTTGAGACTAATTTACATTTTTAATGAATCCGACCTGGCTTTATTGAAAAAGAAAAAAAAAAAAGGAAAATAAACATTTTTTTAGGTGACAAGAGCTCATTAGAGATATAGGGGACACCATCTGTGATAAGCCCGAAATACAGACCACGTGGTAAACACTAAAGTTGGAAATGGATCCTTTTAGGAAAACTCTTTTAAAGCTCTACAGGCTCTGAAAGTTGCAACAATAAGAAATAGCTCATGAGACAATTGGAATTGGACATGGAAAAATATAACAAAGTTAAAAGTACAGGCCTTCTGTGTTGTTATATGTTTGTGTGTGTTATATGTTTTGTGCATGTTATATGTTTGTGTGTCATGTCAAAGTACACTACGCTGACCTTAACAAACTGGACCAAAATACTAACGTGGGAAATCGGCCTGTGATGTGACTGTGATATGACTGTGATATGAGTGTGATGTGTGAAATGAGGAATGCTGAACGGAATCATGGAATAACAAATGTGTCTGTAATGTTTTAATGCGATCATGGAATAATTATTTTTTTGTCAACAGCATACGGTGTAAGTACTAGAGATTCAAAGATAACAAGCTTTATTGAACAGGTGTAAAAGTGAGAGTACTCTGGGATGAGTACTCTGAGAAAAGTACTCTGCTGAAAGTACTCGGAGATGAAATACCTCGCTGAAGATATTGGGAGTTCCTGCCTCTGCTGTTTGTCCTGACAGCGACACAGTCCAACCGCAGTGAGCTGTCGTTGGTTGAAGGACAACTTGGTTTGTAAACTCACATTTAGGGAAGTATAAAATTAGAAACATACATTTTGTTAAGTCTGTATTTTGCTACAGCCTCCGCCCTGATGCCAAACACCGTCTGTCAATGCAGTTATGTTTTGCCCAATTGGAAAA
Organism: Knipowitschia caucasica; assembly: GCA_964034765.1. Classification (NCBI taxonomy): domain Eukaryota; kingdom Metazoa; phylum Chordata; class Actinopteri; order Gobiiformes; family Gobiidae; genus Knipowitschia; species Knipowitschia caucasica. Next base: position 17,021,881 of record OZ035844.1, read on the forward strand.
AGATTGACAAGCGAAAGTGGGCATTTTTTTGTGTTTTTTGTGTTCTAATATTTCTTTTTCAGATGAGAGATAAACTACCCCTGCTCCAGGGATGACAGTAGTATGGATCAGGAGGAAATGAGCCTCCACTTTGGCACAAAAGCCCACAATATGAATTGAGGACGATCCGGGAGAAAAGCAACTGGAGATGAACGGAACAGTCGGTACTTTTGCAGCCTCACTGAGGGCCACTGAGACCCACTGCTTACTTCTCAGCAAAACTCGATCCCGTGGCAGCAGGGTTGCCTCGCTGCCTGCGGGCTGTGGCTGCCGCTGAGAAAGCGGCCCTAGCATCACGTGACCTTGTGGGATACACTGAACTAACTTTGCTTGTGCCCCACGCTGTTTCCCTGATCCTGTTAGAGCAGAGGGCCTCTCACCTTTCTGCGGCTCGTTGGCTGGGGTACAAAGGGGAGGCACGCTGCTGTATCGCCACAATAGAGCAGAGATGACTCCCAGGCCAGACCTGAAAGAGGTGCCTCTGACTAATCCTGACTTGATTTTTTTTTTATACAGACGGAGCCGCGTCACGTGACAACACTGGGAAGAACCGAGTCGGCTATGCTGTGTGTTCTGATTTTGATACTATAGACTCTGGTAGTTTGCCCCACTACCACTCAGCACAAACCGCTGAGCTGGTCGCGCCCACCGGGGCTTGTGAGCTGGCAGCGGGCAAAACTGTTAACATATTATGTGATACGCGCTATGGTTTCTCTGTGGTGCACGACTGGGAAGCACTGTGGAAACACCGCAATTTTATGAAATCTGATGGTAAACCAATTCTTAATTCCACACAGGTTGAACGTCTGCTGAAAGCTGTAATGTTGCCCTTAGAGATCGCTGTATGCAAATGCCAGGCCCACACTAATGCCACTGATCCCATCTCTGCAGGGAATCGGCGCGCGGACAAGGCAGCGGCATACGCACCTCTACACACACACACACACACTACCTCACTCAAGACGTTGATATTTTCTACTCCAGCAGAGACGCTGCTGTGAGAGGGGAATGGGGCTCAACGACGGCATGGTGTGTGTGGCTGGGACCAGACAGCAAACCGTGCCTATCACGGCATTTCTTCAGACAGTTTGCAATTTTAGCACATGGTCGGGACCATGCCTCAAAAGGAGGGATGATGTGTGATTTAATCACACAGAATTGGTATACAAAGGGGTTTACGGCATTGGCACAGAGATTCAGCCAAACATGCGCTATATGCCTCGCGCACAACCCAGGCAAGTCCCAAAAGTATCCAACAGGCTGCTCATCCTCCGCCCCTGCGCCCATTTCAACATGTCCAAAGGGACTTTGTTGAACTCACACCATGCCAAGGTAAGTAATACTGTCTGGTTCTGGCGGATCTCTGGTCCAAATGGACTGAAGTATTTGCAGGCATACACGCCACAAGCAACGCGGTGGTGAAAGCTCTGCTCACAAAAATTGTGCCCCGAGAAAAAATCTCTAGTGACACTGGCAGTCACTTTGTAGCAAAAGTCATTGAGGAAGTGGGTGAATTTCTGGGCATTGATATACGTAAACACTGCAGTTACGCCCCCTGGCCCGGAGGCGCGTGCGAGCGAGAGAATGGCACTCAAAGCTCTGCCGCTAGCCCTCATGTACATGCGCATGAGAGTCCCATTCGAAATCCTCTGTGCCAGACCACCCAACTTGGGCGAGGGACCCCCGAACAGAGATCTGCCAAGCACCTCTTTGTGTGATGACGACATGCTGTCCTATTGTAAGGAAATTAATGCACTTTTGTCCTCTATTTCTGCCCAGGTCAGGAGCGCCCTGCCACAGGCTGCGCAGGCGACTGGGTCCTGGTGAAGGAAACGAGACGAAAGCACTGGCGGTCCAAGCGCTGGCTCGGCCCATTCCTCGCCCTCCTGGTGACGGACACTGCCGTTAAGGTCGCGGAGAGGACAACTTGGATCCACGCCAACCACTGTCGTGCGGTGCTGCCACTGAGGGCCATAGACGAGGACACCGAGGGCGCGGACGGACCAGGCCCATCCGCGGCTCCCTACGATGAAGAAGTCGGCCGGCGTGCGGCCACCGTCGGTGAAGCAGGCCAACAACAACACCCAGAGAATCCCAGCGTTCCCGAGGCGACCCCCCTTTTTGCCCAACTCCCCAGCCCCCGGATCCCAAGGCTTGGGAGCCATGAAGGCCCTGAGCGCTCTGCTCAGCTGCAGCAAGTATGCAGAGCTGCTGCCCATTCCAAAGATTTCTCCAGAGCTTGTTCCCTCTGGCCATAATGCAGATTTGAGCTCTGCTGGAGTGCCCCCTGGTGTCTCGTCTCCCGTGTGTCCGGAGGAGGTGGAGATGAGGGCTGCTCTACAGTTCCTGATGAGGCACATGGTGAAGCGTGCTGTCATGAGGTCTCCCATCAAACGAGCTTTGGGCCTGGCCGATCTGGAGCGTGCTCAAGCCATGGTCGCCACACCCCAAACCCCGAGCACTCTGCCCAACCGAGTGCTGAGGCCAAGGCTTCAACGCAAATAGAGTCTTGCCGCTCCAAGACCAAACATCGCCATGACCACTAACGCTCCACACACGCTCATAGGGAGCGGTGCCACTGACTGCGAGACGGCACTGCTCGTGAGTATTCCCGCGGAAAAGACTACCGAACGTAGACCGGCATGGGCCCTTGGACTGTTATGCTGGCCACACTGACACTACTTTCCGTGCTGACCGTGTTTATTATGTTAATATTGCCTTCTCTTATCGCTGTCCGGATCCATTGTGTTATTATAATGTGCTCTTTCTTTTATTGACAAGCATGTGTCTTTTCTTGTCCACTTTGGACAGCAATAATTTAAGTGTTTCAAGCTTGAAGGTGGTGTGATTACGATGCCTCTGGTATTTAACTGATTAATGCAAAAATGGTTTTGAATTATCAAAAGAGGGGAGTGTGGTGACAGTTTTTGGAGTAATTACATTAAAACCAGCCGCAGCAAATACACGGACGTCAAAGGCCTTTTATCAATGCAGACGACCTTCTTACGCCATGCTGAGCTTTGTGAAGGTCCCTGCTGTCTGTCACACCCTTGTGTCTTTCCGTCTTGCATCTGTATGACCTGCATTTCCACCATTGTCTGTCTGTTCACACCCCATGCCACTGCCACCACAGGGGATAGCGCCGGCGCTTCCTGTGCGCCTCCTCACCGGTGGCCCCCTCCGCTCCGTTGTGGGCGTGACTATCTTTGGTGTGTGTCTTGGATACAGGAAGCTGGGGGCTCTGGCCCCCAGAGCTGAGCATGCTGCCTTTGTGTGCATATGCTGACTCTCCGCACTGTGCGTTAACAATAAACTTACGCTTTTGATCAGACAAAGGACCTTTGAGTTTCCTCCTTCATGGGGTATATAATTCTATAACAGTGTGTGTCTCTCTCTCTCTCTGTGTGTGTGTGTGTGTGTGTGTGTGTGTGTGTGTGTGTGTGTCTCTCTCTGTGTGTGTCTCTCTCTCTCTCTCTCTCTCTGTGTGTGGCAGTACTTCCACAACGGTTTGAGGTGGGTGGTTTCCTGTGGGGCTGAGTGGAGGTCGACTCTGGGCTTGGGGCTGATGCAATGATGCAGTAATAAATAATGGTGACAAGGCGACGTTCAACCAACTCACAACCGTGGACCACAGATTATTGTAAGAGTCAGATTAAAGCTGGGGTACCCAACCTTTTTTAGATCCATAACAACAAAGTAACCTTCATTTAAAGAGCACACAAGGTAAAAATGAAACAGTTGTCATAAGTATTTCCATAATTATGAAACTAGAACATTTTGACGGCTCCCAAATTAGGGCAGAAGCAGATCCAGTCCAGGACCAGTCCAGATCCAGAACCAGTACAGGACCAGTCTAGCGAGAGACCAGGGAGAGATCAAAGAGAGATCAGAGAGAGATCAGAGCGAGATCAGAGCGAGACTAGAGAGAGACCAGAGAGAGATCAAAGAGAGAGATCATAGAGAGCACAGAGAGAGATCAGAGTGAGATCAGAGAGAGATCATAGAGAGAGATCATAGAGAATCATAGTTCAGAGCGAGAGATCAGAGCGAGAGATCAGAGGAAGACCTGCGAGAGAGCACAGAGAGATCAGAAATCCAGTCCAGGACCAGTCCAGATCCAGTCCAGAACCAATCCAGGACCAGTCTTTCATTGTAAAGCGCTTTGTGACTCTTGGCGCTATATAAAACATAGAATAGAAAGAAAGTGATATCATTTCTAGTTCAGTTTTTATATAATTGTCAAAAAAAAAAACAAACAAATATAAACTAGATAAAGAGCAGCCCTGTGAGTCACTCTTTGACTCTTCGAGCTGAGACCTGATTGGCTGAGTCGGGGTGAACTTCTCTTTTTCACTTCTCTGTCTGGACTCAGGATTTTACCTGCAGTTGTCGTAGTTGTCGTAATTAGGGCTGGAATTTGGATCACTACAAATAGATGAAAAATAATATTCATTTTTATACTTTGCTCTCCTTAAGTTGTTTCATCATCTCTCGGAGTTGTCCTGTGTATGAACTGTGCCATACAAATAACCTCCCCTTGACTGGCACCTGGAGTTGGAAAAGCGACTTCTACGCTTTTATTAAGTAACTCGCTGCTCGTGATGATCTCAAACTGAAGCGGCTTTTGGTAATGACTGAAACTGCTAATAGGAATAATTAGAGCATGGCTAAAGGCTATAGGTCCATTAGCAAAAATGTGAACAGTTTGTGTTGTTTTCGCTCACTGCTAATCGTCGCGCGCAAATTGCAAATATTTTATTAAGTTCAGGCAAAGTGTTTACGGAAAACGAGGTGACCTGAATTCCAAACGATCTCTCTTCTCCCTGGCTAAGCGGGGAAAACGGCACATTTAGGAGTTATCGGAGTAGTTTTGGGAGCTCCAGGTGAGGCAAGGGGAGGGGGGGAGGAGGAGGGTTGATGCATGAGTGCGCCGCGGCGGGCAGGGGGTGGACAGGAGCGCAAGGAGATCCTCAGGACGCCGGCTCTAATTGAAGGCATTGATCAAACCTGCCGAAGAAGAAGGAGGAGGAGGAGGAGGAGAGGTGGATGTGCGGGGAGTGGACGGAGCGCTCGGGCGAGACTGAGAGAAAATCACCTGCCGATGTTCGGTGGAGCAGCGACTCTACCTTGAGCACAAGCAGGGCTGCAAGTGAGATTATTGTTTTATACACACAGGGGGAAAAACAATAATCTTGCCTTTACCACGGGAAAAACTAGCACAAGTTAGTAGCAGTAGTAGCAGACAGGACACAAGCTGGTTCAACGTGCACTTTAGGCAAGGCAAGGCAAGTTTATTTGTATAGCACAATTCATACACAAGGCAACTCAAAGTGCTGAACAAAACAAGAAAGCATTAAAATCATAAATAATCACAGAACATTAAAAAGAACGATAAAAATATAAAATCCCTCAGTTGTATGCACAGCTAAACAGAACCGTTTTTTAAAACACCACGGCTTCCAGAGCAGTCGTTTTGACGGCTCTCATTCAAATCAATAAATAAAAAAAAAATCCCAAAAAACTGTTGTTGTTTTTCATCTGAAATTAGGTAATTCATACAGGGTGTACTTTTAAAGAAAGCTGTGGATAGGCTAATGCTAACTGCTGACAATAAACAGTATGTTGCTATGGTAACTAGCACCTGCTCTTTTCTGGAGCGAGCTGACTCAGGATCAGTTCAAGTCCAGGACCAGCACATTGGCGGTTACGAAGTGAACAATTATAGAGTTACGTTTTGATTTCATCTTCAAATGAAAGACGTCAAAAATAGAACTCCTCAAGTTTCAAAAATAAAAAACCCATTTATAGATTAATGATGTAGAAAAAAACTACATTTAGAAACAAGTCAAAAAATCTAAAAGCTGTCAAATTGACGGCTTTTGGGGTTCTGGTGCACGCTGGAGGCTTTTGAAAATGTATTCCAATGTGGTTTTACTGCAAATGGCAAATTAGGCTTTAGACAAAAATCCTTATAATGACATTAAAATGAGAAGAAATTTGGTTTTGAATTTGTATAACTTTATGTATTTTGTGAATTATTTTCTGTTTGTGTCTGAACTACGTTATATAATAATAATTATATCCTTCAAGTCCTGGCTCAGAGACAGTGAGTGGAGGGGATAAGCCACAAGTGTAAACAACCCGCACCTGAGAAGAATCCTCTCTGAACCATATTTACAGAACCGGTGCTAGCGTGTTATGCTAGTTCTGCTGCGGCTGAACCAGAGCGGGCGGCGGACATGTCTCCCGCAGCAGCAGGTCCCTTTGTTCTCACACATCATTTATTTATTCTGGATCACGAGACGGTCTCACTGGGCTCTCTCTCTCGCTCATACACACACATACACACATACACACACACACACACACACACACTGCGCGTCCATCGCCTTGGCCAGGTCCCTGCTCCTCGGCGAAGGTGGGAGGGCGCAAAACCGGGCGAAGACTACAGCGAGCCATTTGTTGCTTCAGATGTGCTGCTAACGCTTTGATGGAGGCTCTTCAAACTTCCGAGCCGGGGGCCAATAAGCGGCGGATGGCAGGAGCGGAGGGGCAGGCCCGCAGCCCGAGTGCTGGGGTCCATCTGGCGCGCTAAAGCCACCCTCTGCTCCTCATCGACACACGCACTTTTCAACGCTTTCCAGTAGGGATTCGGGTCGATGCCGAAAATCCCTCCTGTGCACGCACCTATATGCAAAAAACGCCACTTCCTAAACCCCTTGTCTGCGTATTCATCCGCGCACCTGTCTGTAGATAAAGTAGATCCTGGCGTAGACGAGGCTGAGAACAAACCCTGCGGGAGTCCAGAAGTTGGAAGGGCTCGGAGTGGAAGCGGCAGATGGTGTGTGTCCTGACGGAGCGGTGGCAAACAAAGGCCTTGTTCTGCGCGCTTTAGCGGCAAAGACTTTTATTGTGTTCAAAAGACATGTTGCGAGCGATTTGACCGAAAGATAATGCTAAAAGGTGTAGCTGCCAATGCGCTTGTGTTGAAAGTTTATCAGAAGGGCGGTGCGGCCGGTGTGCGCGGTCTGCTCGGGTGTTTATGGACACAATGTTTGAACCAGAGAAAAATTTTATTGTATTTAATCGATGGTTTGACCTTTGATAGTGTTAAAGTGGAAATATGGATCTTTTCAGTTATAATGATACCCTAAGTCATGGTTCAAATCCTCAAATAAAATCTTAAAATGACACGGTGAAACAGGTGTACTGTGCGATCCAGCTGTAACCTCTGCTGCCACGAGAGGGAGGGGTAGAGTTTTCTAAAATGGAAAGTGACCGGCTGCAAACACAGATGTTTTAAATATTGTCATTTCGTTGAGAAATTACCAAAACTGATGTATGGTCACTTGTTTTGCACGCACACACATACATAGATAGAGACACACACGTACACACACAGAGACAGATGAACGCACACACATACATAGATAGAGACACACACAGAGACAGATGAACGCACACACATACATGGATAGAGACACACACATACACACACAGAGACAGATGCACACACTCACATACTGTACATACATACACAGACAGAGACACACACATACACACACAGAGACAGATGAACGCACACACACACATAGATAGAGACACATGCAGAGACAGATGCACGCACACACATACATAGATAGAGACACACACATACACACACAGACACAAACACACACCAAGTCCTTCCACACAAACAATGTGAGATATTTTTGCAAATCTAAATATAATTGTAAATCGGCCTCGGTCTTACCACTCCCTTCACTCACTCATTACTTTCAGCCTAATCTACATGTTTTTAGTGGTAGAGGAAACCGGAGCACCTGGAGGAAACCTACGCACACAGACAAACAAGCAAATCCACTCAAAAAGACCCGGAGGAGGAATCGAACCCGGGCTCTCTGGCACAAGAATTTCCTTTAAGATATATCTAATCTAACTTCTGGGGTGCGGATCTTTGTGAACTCGCCTCGCTCACTTTTAATTTTTTTGCATCGATATGAAGAAATCCAGGAAATGTTTTTGTGATTGTTGTTTTTTCTATAAAAGTATGTATTTTTGTTCAGCTACGCAAACCTGGCACACTCCACAGACCTGGGCAGTGGAGTGTCGGACATAATACACACACATAGATACACAGATACACACACACACACACACACACGCACACACACACACCCACACACACACACACACACACACACACACACACACACACACACACACACACTCTGCCGGTGCCAGAGGAAGCGGCCGTGCAGAGACCACCTGCTGGGCCCCGCTCTGATCCTGTTTGTATTCACTTCTCTATTGATGTCCTGTTCGTCGACTTTCTCACTTTGCAAAAACTTAGTTCAAAAGCCCCTCTCTCTGTCTGGTTTTTCTCGCTGGTTACCGTTAATAAGAATCGGCGTCAGAATTACGGGTCTTCGGGCAATTTGGAAAAGAGTTTGAATTTGGAAAGAAAAAAACGTTCTGTGTTCTTTGACAGAAGTACATATGAACGAGTGTGCGGTTTCTCACAACACGACTTCAAACTGTCTTTTGTGTTTTGTCTTATCTCAAGAACACACCAATTCTTGAGATAAGACAGATTCATGCATCAATGTCTTCAGCCTTCTGAGTTTTGTCATTCACCTTTAATAATAACGGGCAAATACTGTTGTAATAAAGTATAGTGTTGTAATTGTGATCATCGATCCATCTACTTTCTTCCGCTTCATCCGTTGCCGGGTTGCTGAGACTTAGAATTAGAGACTTAGACTAAGAACCAAGACACACAGATCCCTGAGACAGAGATCCTAGAGACAGAGACCCTCGAGACAGAGACCCCAAACACAGAGGCCCCAGTGAATGAGGCCCAAGAGAGAGGCCCCAGAGACAGAGACCCCAGTGACAGAGACCCCAAAGACAGAGACCTTAGAGACAGAGACCCTAGAGACAGAGACCCCAGAGACAGAGACCCTAGAGACAGAGACCGAGACCCTAGAGACAGAGACCCCAGAGACAGAGACCCCAGAGACAGAGACCCTAGAGACAGAGACCCCAGAGACAGAGACCTTAGAGACAGAGACCCCAGAGACAGAGACCCCAGAGACAGAGGCTGCAGAGACAGAGACTCTAGAGACAGAGGCCCCAGAGACAGGGACCCCAGAGACAGAGACCCCAGAGACAGAGACCCCAGAGACAGAGGCTGCAGAGACAGAGACCCTAGAGACAGAGGACCCAGAGACAGGGACCCCAGAGACAGAGACCCCAGAGACTGAGGCCCAAGAGACAGAGGCCCTAGTGTCAGAGACCCCAAAGACAGAGACCCCGGAGACTGAGGCCCCAAAGACAAAGGCCCCAGAGACAAGGTCCCCAGAGACAGAGACCCCAGAGACAGAGGCCCCAGAGACAGAGACCCTAGAGACAGAGAACCAAGAGACGGAGGCCCCAGAGACCGAGGGTCCAGAGACAGAGAACCCAGAGACAGAGCCCGCTTTGACAGAGATACTGGAAAAAAATAGCAAGTGCAGTAGACTGTGTGAGGTTTTTGTTTTCTTATGGACCTTGTTGTTGTTGTTGCTGTTGTTGTTGTGCGTCTAGTCTCCTGTTCTTTGTGATGCAGTAAAGAAATGAGAACGTGACCTTCTGCCGCATTCTGTCTGCCCAGTTTCACTACTCACTTGTGGATCTAAGTCAAAGAACCCTGTGTCCTTTAACGTAAAACCGATTCACGCCATCGTCACGTTTCTGGACATCAGGTCTTTGTGACTTTCAACCAGGAGCCCCGGAATCAATATAATCTTTTGAAGCCACTCTTTTCAGTCCAAACGTGTCTGTACTTTCTCCGTTTTGCCCCTGGATTAAATCTGGCCCCTCGCTGTTGGCCCTACAACAATGGGAGCAAGGACCTGCAGCACGGAGACCACCTGACAGAGCGCAGAAACCCCCCACCCCCTCCCCCTGAGGTATGTTCAAAGCGACATATTTTGCTTGTTTTTTAAATCCACGGATGGAAGTACGATACTTTACGTTTATTTCTAGACAGATGGATGAGATGGCTTGAACTTGAACTGATCATAGACGTTGATATAGATGGAGAATGTGAACCCGCGAGTTCAGCAAAGTGCCATATGCAAGTGCTTATGGATCTAAGTCAGCCTCAGTCCTGGATCTACAGCCTCAGTCTTGGATCTACAGCCTCAGTCTTGATCTACAGCCTCAGTCTTAGGTCCACACCCTCAGTCTTGGATCTACAGCCTCAGTCTTGGATCTACAGCCTCAGTCCTGGATCTACAGCCTCAGTCCTGGATCTACAGCCTCAGTCTTGGATCTACAGCCTCAGTCTTGGATCTACAGCCTCAGTCTTAGATCTACACCCTCAGTCTTGGATCTACAGCCTCAGTCTTGGATCTACAGCCTCAGTCCTGGATCTACAGCCTCAGTCTTGGATCTACAGCCTCAGTCTTGGATCTACAGCCTCAGTCTTGGATCTACACCCTCAGTCTTGGATCTACAGCCTCAGTCTTGGATCTACACCCTCAGTCTTGGATCTACAGCCTCAGTCTTGGATCTACAGCCTCAGTCCTGGATCTACAGCCTCAGTCTTGGATCTACACCCTCAGTCTTGGATCTACAGCCTCAGTCTTGGATCTACACCCTCAGTCTTGGATCTACAGCCTCAGTCTTGGATCTACAGCCTCAGTCTTGGATCTACACCCTCAGTCCTGGATCTACAGCCTCAGTCCTGGATCTACAGCCTCAGTCCTGGATCTACAGCCTCAGTCCTGGATCTACAGCCTCCAGTTTAGCGGATCCCTCAATGTGGGCCTCACTGAGGTTTCTCCCATTTCTCCCTCTGGGTTTCTGAATAGTTCCTTGCCAATGCAGGTCTATGGACAGTGATGATCCGGGACATTTCTGTACATTTATTAACATTTCTACAGTGGTCATCCTGCTCCCTATATACCCATTTCTCCTATCTGTTTGTTAGTAGTCGGAACATTTGATCTTTTATCTGTGATTTAGGGTGATACACACATACATTAAATTGCGTTGCATGTCTTTGTGACCAGAACACTCCGGTCTGAGGGGTCCTGTGTCGTCTGAACTCCACGCAGCTGATTTCTCTGATTCCTCTCTGCAAGGGTAGCCTCTAATAGATTCCCCCAGCCCCATGTTTTATTAATGCCCACTGCTCTCCAAGGTGGCAGTGACAAATCGGGAGCACAATTCACTGACTAGCGCTGACTGTACGTTTTAGTCATGCTCCGACGTGTGCCAGTCCATCGCCCTCGCCCCTCGTCTGCCTCCGAAGTCGCTGGAGCAAGGACCGCTCAGAACAGACACTCCCCTTGTTGTTTAGAATAGACCGATCAAAGCTGGGGGCCCTCGCTTTCAAACTGAGGAATAAATCAGACCTAATTTATGGAACAGAATGGTTGAATCTGGCTTTTGCAAAAAGAGACAAATGCGAGATGTGAATATCTAAATATTATTGCTTGCTAATTAATATAGACACTGTTTCATGGAGTTTTAAATATGCTATACGTGTACTTTCAAACAGCTTACAGAGGCATCCAAGTCTACGTGTTTACGACATAATCTAAGGCCAATAGAAGCGCCATCCTTCTCTGTGACAATCAGACTTTGGCAGAGTTGTAGAGACTTTCATAGAGTTATGCAGACTCTTGGCTAGACTTTTGCAGGATCGGCCATGGACCAGACTTTGGAGCTGTCTGGGATCTTGCTTAAAACTGCAAATAAATGCCAACCTTCTGATGTCTCCTTGTCTCATGTCTAAGCTAAAATTAATTCACAGAGACATAATATTCAAGTGATCGCGGCGATTTCAGTCAGGTCTCTGTTGTATGGACTAGATAACACTTGAAAAAAAAAATTTAAAACTGAGAATAAAACTTCCAGATTCTACTCTGGCGCCTAAAGATCCCGTCTAAAGTCTTCTTAGAGTAGAGTCAATGTATTTTGTTCTTGGTCTTTATTAAAAAAAATCTAAATGTAAATACAGAGGACCGCCTTGAATCGGCCAATCAGCTCTCAGCCCAAAGAGAGACTCACAGGGATCGTTCATACACAATCAATATCGTGTTTTCCAAGCTCCCTTTCCAAGACTATTTAATAATAATTAATAATTCATTTTTTTCATGGCGCCTTTACCAGAGTGTCCCAGAGTTTAGATTTGCACTTTTTATAATATGTCAGATAATGTAGTCGTAGATAACTTTTACTGGGAGTGATTTGAAATGGATTTATCAAAAAAGAATAGGAAAACACTCCTGTCTTGTTTGACGAGACGCACGACGACCTCAGATTTCACCAGAATGACTGACGGCTGGGAGGACAAATGCTCTTGACGATCCACCCTGAAAAAGATTCCTCCTATACACCTTCAGTTCATCCAAAGATATTCCAGTTTTGCGATTATTCTTCAAAATGGAGGGTAAAAGTCCAAAGCAAATGTCGGTGATGTATTGAGAAAGCAAGTGTTTGATGGTTTCCTTGCTCATTGTCAGAGAGAGATTTAAACATTCCCACACTGCAGAAGACACATGACGGGGAGCAGATAGATCTTGAGCCGCAGTTGCCCCGGGGCATACTGACAGACATGGGCAGGCCGTTTCTCACCACTAGCCTCGAAGCATCAGCGATCACTCAGGAGCAGTACAAGGAGCACAAGGAGAAGGTGGTGTCCGATGGGCTCAACGTTAAAGTTATATTAATAAGACAAAGAGTAAAGAAGTGAGAGGGTGGTGCAGTGGTTAGGGTCTGCTGCTATGTCTGCACTTTGTTGTGTTGTTCAAAGTAGAAATAAGCAAAACTCACGATGGTTGAAGTTAAACATTTATTTTTTTATTTCTAAATTATGTTTTTTTCTATTATACATGTTTTTAGTGGTAGGGGAAACCGGAGTACCCGGAGGAAACCTACGCAGACACGGAGAGAACATGCAAATCCACACAGAAAGGGACCTTCTCACTGTGAGGCACAAGTGCTAACCACTGTGCCACCGTGCCGCCCTCACAGCGTCTGTCTGACCCCACATGTTCCCAGCCCAAAGAGCTTGGTCTTGAGGAGAACTTCAGCTCAGATCTGGATCTCATGGTTTTAACCAAAACATGGAACATGTCCTCATTTTGTTCATTTCATTCCTCATCTCACCTTGAAGCAGCTGTCAATCGCACATTACTGAAGGGAAAGGCCCGCCCCCTCCTCTGTGAGACCTACAGCTGCAAACAAGGTTCAAAGTCCAAATGAAATGAACAGAATCTAGATGTGTCCATGAACAAGGTTCAGACCATGAGACCAAACCAGAGTCTGTCCCAGTCTCCTCCAGACCAGACTCAAAGGACCTGAACATGTGGTGTCAGCAGCTCTTCTGCTGCCCTCATCCGGTCTGCTCAGACCCAATGATGAAAATGTCAAGGTCAATGTCAAGTTTATCTAAATAGCATATTTAAGATGCCAAAAGCCCAAAATGCTTTAAAAATGGTCTAAAAACAAAATAAAAACAAAACATTTAAAACAGGCAAAAAACAGAAATGTGAAAAGAGAGATTCAGCTCAACGCAAGTTAAAAGGCCAGTGAAAAGAAATGGGTCTTAAGAAGGGATTAAAAAGGATCCAGTGAATCAGCGGCTCTGACCCACGGTGGAAGATTGTTCCAAAGCGTTTAAGTTCGTGGACCATGTGGCGCTTACAAGGTGGTTGCAGCCTCAGGGATTTTCCCGTGGACCCTGAAGTTGTACAGACAGGTGTAGTCCTCCAGGCCATGGTTGGTCAGGACCTCCAGCTTCACAAACCTGAAGATGTTGGAGGTGTGCTCCTTGATCTCAAAGGTCTGGAATGAGTCTCCGTCAGACTCGTACTGGAAGGTCCCCAGGTGGACCTTGGGTCCATCCACTTCCTCCAGTCCATAAAGGGCGAAGGCCTTCGGAGCCGACAGGATCTCCCCTGTGACCGACTGCTCTTTAGAGATGTGCCCCACAGTGATGTGAGACACATGGATCTTCTGAGACAGGGCCACAAACAGCTCTCCTGTCTGGCCAGAGAAGGTCCAGCAGTGCCCAGGGACCAGAGGGTAATACTGGCCTTTGATCACCTCCCATGGAGAGTAAGGTGTCAGCCAACTGGGAGAACCCTTTTGTTGGTGGGTGCTGGAGCTGAAGGCGGTTAGGACCTGAGCTCCATGCGACGCCAACGCAAAGTTCCCCCAGAGGGTGGCCTGAGGGTGCGCCATCGTCTGCAGACGTCCCAGATCCTGCTGGAGATGATGCAGCTCCTTCCTCAGGCTCCCAAGGTTTACCTGAGAGACCACCAGGGACGTCAGGGAGAAGAGGAGCTTCAGGAGCATGCCCCAGCTGAACCAGTTGAACCAGTGCCAAGACCTGGTCTGTTCAGACCTCTGGACTGGCTCAGACCTGTGGACTGGCTCAGGCCTCTGGACTGGCTCAGACACACGGACCTGAGGGGGTCTCACCTGGTCCTGGGGGAAACTGTGACGTCGAGTCCCAGTGGAGTAGGAGATGCGGGGGCTGCCGTCCACATCGTAGTACCCCGCATTCTCAAGTCGCACACTTCTGCGCGCCATTCTAAAATGTATTAACAATATTTGTCAAAGTAAAGGATATTAGCGCTGAGCTGAAGTCTCTCTGAGCTGAAGTCTCTCTGACCTTAAGTCTCTCTGACCTGAAGTCACTCTGACCTGAAGTCTCTTTGACCTGAAGTCTCTCTGACCTGAAGTCTCTCTGACCTTAAGTCTCTCTGACCTGAAGTCTCTCTGACCTGAAGTCTCTCTGACCTTAAGTCTCTCTGACCTTAAGTCTCTCTGACCTGAAGTCACTCTGACTTGAAGTCTTACTCGTCATTTCTCTCAATGGCTTTGATGGGGGTGGGTTCATACATGTTTCTGCACTACACTACAGTTCCAGGAGAAAATGAGGTCTAAAGAGCCATGTCATATACTGTAGCCTCAGTCCTGGATCTACAGCCTCAGTCCTGGATCTACTGTACAGCCTCAGTCCTGGATCTACAGCCTCAGTCCTGGGTCTACAGCCTCATTCCTGGATCTACAGTCTCAGTCCTGGATCTACAGCCCCAGTCCTGGATTTGAGACTCTGAGGTTTTTCACTTGTTCCCGCTGGGTTTTTGAGTAGTTCCATGCTGGTGCACAGGGGTCTAATGGCAGTCATGGTCTGGGATAGCCTGGTCGTACCACACCATAGAATTGACATTTTGTACTAAGGTCTGGATTTGCTCCATTGACTCCGTTTACAGGTGGGAGGGGTTAACTCCTTTTGCAGAAACGATTGGATCTGAGTTTACCGACACCTATGTAATGCACCCAAGTGAGTCGTTAGTATTTAGCATTTAGCCTAGCCATTCCTTTGCCGCTAACGGAGCCCGTGGGGAGTAGCGCCACAATTTTTTCCAGCGATTACATTTGCTAAACATTCCTCTTGCTCCAACTTCAATTTCTTCATAGAACCAGACTTAATTACTTTACTATCGCATTTTTCGTCACTGCCAAACTACAACCTGCCCGTTCAATGCAAAGTCTTGACGTCACTCACAACTAACTACAACACCCGCCTTCCGCGCTCGCTGATTGGTCGGTCGAAATTCAAGCGATTGTAAACGCTAACACAGGGACCAGACGTTACTTGCAGGTCCTACAAAAAGACTGCTGATTAGTTTAGCCTAGCCTAGTTTAGGCTGATACACAAATACATTGGATTGAATTATAAGATAAGATATTCTTTATTTATCTCACAAGGAGGAGAAATGCAAAAAAGGGAGGAAATGTGCACAATCTGAGTGTTTCTATCCATGCCAAATGTGACATTATATTAGTTTCAGAGATATAATAACTGTTGAACTATATTCTAATCTCTTGACTTTCACCTACATCTACAGAATCTATTACCTTTTTAAATAAAATGATGAAATGTTAAACTATAACCAGACATGCGGTGAATCCCACAGGACTTGGCTTCCCGACAGGTTGATAAAAACCTGGTTAGAAAACATGACATCCCCATCCTGTTGTACGTTGCTTTCGCTAACCCTGCACTCTCCATCTGGCCGCAGGCTCTTCCCCCCAGGGCGCTTCACCTTGCCTTTGATGGGGATGTCTGTTGGCGCGTGGAGGTTTGTGCGCTGACACCGACTGCCGGCTGCGGGCTCTGATTCCCCGCGTAGCCTTTTATTCCCTTTTCCACGTGGGAGCGGCGTCCTGACAAGGTGCACAGCCCGCCGCTTTGACAGTTTAAACGCAGAACCACCCTCGGCCTGTCAGGCGCGCTTTCATCTCCATTGTTTTTGCATCTTTGTACAACATCGCATCGGAGCGCGGCGGGAGAAACGTGCGCGTTGGAAAATCAACCTGAACAATGGTTTGCCGACACAGAAGTATTGTCAAAATCTTGACACGATTTGTGAGTTGTGTGGACTGGCTGAACCCACGGAGAACACTTTTGGAATGGAATGCCAAAGTCTTGGAGAAAGATTTAGTTCTGTGTTTACAATATGGAGTCATTACCAGAGAGAGACTAGAGAGAGAGAGAGATCAAGGAGACCACATAGAGGCCAGAGAGAGGCCACTGAGAGACCAAGAAGACCAGCGGTAGGTAAGATGGAAGACAAAGAGAGACCAGAGGGGGGTCAGAAAGTGAGACCAGAGAGAGATCAGGCAAAAAAGAGTCCAAAGAAAGAGGCCAGATGGAAATAGACCAGCAACAGACCAAAGAGAGACCAGAGAGCAAAAGACCTGAAAGAAACCAGAGAAATAGAAACCCCAGTGACACCAATGAGAGAGAGAGAGAAAGACCAGGGAGAGTCCAGAAAGAGAGATACCAGAGAAAGAGAAAGTCTAGTGACCCCAGAAAGAGAGAGAAAGACTAGGTACAGACTCGGGAGAGAGAGTCCAGAAAAAGAGAGGCCAAAGGGACCAGAGAAAAACAAAGCCCAGAGACACCAGAGAGAGAGCGAGAAAGACCAGAGACGGAATAGAAAGAGAGACCATAGCGAGAGATCAGAGAGAGACCAGAGAGATCAGAGAGAGACCAGAGGGACTAAGACGAGAGCGAGACCAGAGAAAGCGAGAAAGAGATTTTCAGACAGAGAATATTGTCAAAAGCTTTCCACAATTTCTGAGTTGTGTCGTGTGGAGAGGCACCGCCCACGGAGAACACTTTTGGAATGAACTCAAACTCATTCCTCTTCGGAGAAGGATGGAGCGGTAAGATTCCGTTCTGTGTTTACATTTTCAATTATTACTTCTCCGAGCGCGATGGCAAAGGTTTGGGTTTGGTCGGTAAACACATCTGAGCTAAATGCTGTTGATGTCCTGGTCCCACCAAACTAAACATTATGGTCCTAACACCCTTAAAGTTTGGGTACCTAACTTTTAAAGCACGCAAAACTGGAATGAAAACTGTCACAAGAATCCCTCGCTCTCAAAAAAAAGTGTAGTTACTACTTCTCTCATGTTTTTGGCTCTTTAGATCAGCTTTTTCTGGTCTCTGTCCAATCTCTCTCTCTGGTCTCTGGTCTCCCTCTGGTCTTTCTCTTCTAGCCTCCCTCTCTGGCCTCTCTCTCTGGCCTCTCTCTCTGTTCTTTCTCTGGTCTCTCTCGGTCTGGTCTCTCTCTCTATTGTCTCTCTCTCTCCGGCCTGTCTTTCTCTAGCCTCTCACTAGCCTCTCTCTCTGGCCTCTCTCTCACTAGTCTCTCTTTCTGGCATCTCTCCGGTCTCTCTCTCACTGGTCTCTCTCTCTTGACTCTCTCTCACTAGCCTCTTTCTCTAGCCTCTCTCTTGCCTCTCTCTTGTCTCTCTCTCACTAGCCTATCTCTCTGGCCTCTCTCTGGTCTCTCTCTCTGGCCTCTCTCTGGTCTCTCTTTCTCTGGCCTCTCTCTTGACTCTCTTTCACTAGCCTCTATCTCTTTCTCTGGTCTCTCTCACTAGCCTCTCTCTCACGAGCCTCTCTCTGGCCTCTCTCCTCCAGCCTCTCTGCACTACAAACTCGCTAATCCACTACAACCCGTCCTCCTCAGAGCCGGGTCGTCGGTTTGTTCCCGGCTAACCTACTTTACACAATGCAAAAAGACAAAAGGACGTTTCCCAAACAATCCCTCTGATAATTCAAAGTCATTAAGACGGAGACACAACTGAGAAAACTGCCTTCTACACAATCCAACAATAACCCACTTACTGCTCTCTGTCCAGGAGCCTTCCGAGTTTCCAAGAGCCAAATGGAAACGTATTTATAGACAATTTGTCACGTTGCCAAATTTGCCAGTCCGACCCGACACAATGGAAAAGATAATCACTTAAACAGGAGAGAAGGACTAAAACTAAAACCTTTGTGAGCAAAGAAACAACAATTTTTTCTCATTTAAAAACCAAACTGTTTCTAATTGAATGTGAAAATATATCGAGCAACAATCGTAATGTGTCAGAAGGTCCTGGTATTAGAGTGGATGGATCTAAAAACGACTCCAGGTCAGTGTCGAATGTGGAACGATGTTGTAACATGGTGTAAAAAGGGTGGAACTGGCAACATATTGATTTGTTTCTATAGATGTGTGTTTTAAGATGCACCGTGGGTCACTGTTGGAAGCTATGGGCTGGGAGTGTATTGTCTGACTGAGAGACCAGAGAGAGACCAGAGAGAGACCAGAGAGAGACCAGAGAGAGACCCGAGAGAGACCCGAGAGAGACCAGAGAGAGACCAGAGAGAGACCAGAGAGAGACCAGAGAGAGACCAGAGAGAGACCAGAGAGAGAGTCCAGAGAGAGACCAGAAAGAGAGACCAGAGAGAAACCAGAGAGAGACCAGATAGAGAGGCCAGAGAGAGAGGCCAGAGAGAGAACAGAGAGAGAGACCAGAGAGAGAGTCCAGAGAGAGACCAGAGAGAGACCAGAGAGAGACCAGAGAGAGACCAGAGAGAGAGTCCAGAGAGAGACCAGAGAGAAACCAGAGAGAGACCAGATAGAGAGGCCAGAGAGAGAGGCCAGAGAGAGAACAGAGAGAGAGACCAGAGAGAGAGTCCAGAGAGAGACCAGAGAGAGACCAGAGAGAGACCAGAGAGAGACCAGAGAGAGACCAGAGAGAGACCAGAGAGAGAGTCCAGAGAGAGACCAGAGAGAGAGACCAGAGAGAAACCAGAGAGAGACCAGATAGAGAGGCCAGAGAGAGAGGCCAGAGAGAGAACAGAGAGAGAGACCAGAGAGAGAGTCCAGAGAGAGACCAGAGAGAGACCAGAGAGAGACCAGAGAGAGACCAGAGAGAGAGTCCAGAGAGAGACCAGAGAGAGAGACCAGAGAGAAACCAGAGAGAGACCAGATAGAGAGGCCAGAGAGAGAGGCCAGAGAGAGAACAGAGAGAGAGACCAGAGAGAGAGTCCAGAGAGAGACCAGAGAGAGACCAGAGAGAGACCAGAGAGAGAGTCCAGAGAGAGACCAGAGAGAGACCAGAGAGAGACCAGAGAGAGAGTCCAGAGAGAGACCAGAGAGAGAGTCCAGAGAGAGACCAGAGAGAGAGGCCAGAGAGAGACCAGAGAGAGACCAGAGAAAGACCAGAGAGAGACCAGAGAGAGAGAGACTATAAGAAGAGACCAGAGAGAGAAGCCATGGAAAAAGACCAGAGAGAGACCAGAGAGAGAGAGACTATAAGAAGAGACCAGAGAGAGACTAGAGAGACCAGAGAGAGACCAGAAATAAGAGACCAGAGACAGACCAGAGAGAGAGAGAGAGGCCAGAGAAAGAGAGAGAGACTATCAAAAGAGACCAGAGAGAGGGAGAGACCAGGGGCAGACCAGAGAGAGACCAGAGTGGATTTTCCAGTTGAAATACAAAACAGCAGTGGGTAGCATCTGGGACCCGGGATTCTCTGATCTGTTGTTGGCGAATCCACAACTTTGTAAAGAGCTCCGAGTCTGTGCTGCTGTGATTCAGACACAAACACAGAGAATTAAATTAAATTAAGAATCAGAGCATCCATCGTCCTTAATCCGTGCGGTCAACGACTGGACGAGTATGAATGAAATGGAGATGTAATTGGTTGATCTCTCACGATAACGAGTTTGGACAGACCATAAATGGCTTCTGTAAACAACTGTGACAAACAACGATTTTGATAATTCTGTAAGATCACTGATGCGCAAATAAATAATCTGTTAATCTAAATGTGTAATCTGCTATTTTAAATCAACAATTTCAAACCATATCTCAAAGAAAAGAAAAGAAAAAAGTCCTGGGCTGTTGGAACTTATGGTCATGCCAGAAATCCGGTCTTTTCCGTTCCGAAATGTTCACTAGAAACAGCCAGTGTTTGAAGCTAAATAGGGCAGGGCCTGGTTAGTAATGCGATGGGAGACCTCTGCGAACACCAGGTGCCACAGTGCGTTGGGGCTGTAAAATGCGGAACTGTTGCTGTGTCCTGAGGCAAGACACTTCACCCACGTTAGAATAAGTCTGTGTGTGTGTGTGTGTGTGTGTGTGTGTGTGTGTGTGTGTGTGTGTGTGTGTGTGTGTGTGTGTGTGTGTGTGTGTGTGTGTGTGTGTGTGTGTGTGTGTGTGTGTGTGTGTGTGTGTGTGTGTGTGTGTGTGTGTGTGTGTGTGTGTGTGTGTGTGTGTGTGTGTGTGTGTGTGTGTGTGTGTGTGTGTGTGTGTGTGTGTGTGTGTGTGTGTGTGTGTGTGTGTGTGTGTGTGTGTGTGTGTGTGTGTGTGTGTGTGTGTGTGTGTGTGTGTGTGTGTGTGTGTGTGTGTGTGTGTGTGTGTATGTGCGTGTGTGTGTGTGAATGGTTGTTGGTGGTGGGAGGGGCCAATGACAGACCGTTTTCCTCGCTTCCAGTCTTCCAGTCTCAGTTTGCCCCAAGGCAGCTGTGGCTACAGTAGCAGTTTATTATTGTTCATTATCGGCCGTAACCACGCCAACACAGCTCCACAACGTTAGCAGAACAGCAGTCCGTTAGCAGTCCCGAGCAAGAGCGCGTTCTGTCAAAACAATCTTTCCTATCCCCCCTTGAAGCCCCGCCCCCCCATACTGAGAACCAATCCTGTACGTGCACTAAACAGTCAAGGATAAGCTTCTTTTTAATTTTTTATGAGGATTTTTATTTATTCATTTATTCTAGATTTTTTTGTCATTATTTAATTTGAAAATATATATTTTTTATTTTAATAAATTAATATTATATTTATTTTGATTTGAAATTATTCATGTTATATATTTTTTACATTTATTTTATTTATTTATTTAAGGAAAAAATTAATTAACAGCAATAACAATTAACATAAACATAAATGCAGGGTCGCTACACTATTATTATTATTATTATTATTAAAGAGTAGTTGTTGAAAACCATACGACGGAGCATAGGGCGAACCCGTTTTAATTTTAAACCAGACGCTATGAGATTAAAGTCAGAATAGTTTGACTTCAAAAATGAAATATTATGAGAATTAAGCAATATTTGGAGCTTAATCCCGTAAAATGAAGAGAATTAACCATAAATACTGCTGCATTTTTAACATATTACAGATTTTTTTCACATTTTTTTAAGCACAAACGAGTGAGAGTGCTAATAAACAAAACGCCGGACGGTTTGACGCTAATGGGGCCTCCCTGGTTGAACTTCCGAAGTATTCAATTTTCGTTTGGAGGCGTTTTACATTTTGGGAGCCCCGGGAGGAAGACGTTTGATTACACAACTTGCTTCTCTTTTGGAACTTGGTCTTCCAGGGAATAAACAGGGCCATAATTAGAGGAGCGAGCGGAGTGCGGCCGCGGACCGGTCTCCGAGCGGGGGCCGGGATAATGAAGCCATTTGGAATCTGGACTTATGGTTTCGCCGCATCATTTGGGAGATGGGGCCTGTTCTGGAACCAATCACAGCGTGTTCAACGGATTTTTGCTTTTACCGTTTATTTGAGTGCTAAGACAACAAATAAAAAGTTAGTTTGTATAGCACAATTCATACACAAGGCAATTCAAAGTGCTGAACAGAACAAGAAAGCATTAAAATCATTAATCACAGTACATAAAAAATATATATAGTATATATATATTTATATATATATATAAAAATGTTTATATATATAAAATATATATATAAAAATATATATATTTATATAGATACAAATATAAAATCCCTCAGTTGTATGCACAGCTAAACAGAACTGTTTTCAACCTTGTCTTAAACATTGTCAGAGAGGAGGCCTGTCTCACATCTTCAGGAAGACTGTTCCAGATTTTAGCAGCATGAATCTGAAAAGCAGTCCCCATGTTTAGTTCTGACTCTGGGCACTAACAGGAGTCCAGTCCCTGTGCTCCTCAGAGTCCGGGCTGTGGTTCATATGGGACTAACATGTCACTAATATAGTTTGGTGCGAGGCCATGGAGAGACTTGTAACAAGCAGAGCTGTTTTAAAGTCTATTCTCTGAGCCACAGGAAGCCAGTGCAGGGACCTGAGGACCGGACTAATGTGGTCGTACTTCCTGGTTCTAGTCAGGACTCGAGCTGCTGCATTTTGAATGTACTGCAGCTGTTTTACAGCCTGTTTGGACAGACCTGTGAGCAGGCCATTGCAGTAGTCTAACCTACTGGAGACAAATGCATGGATAAGAATCTCCAAGTCTGCTTTAGACACTATGTTTTTGATCCTGGCAATGTTTTTTAGATGGTAAAAAGCTGCTGATGTTACTGATTTGATGTGGCTATTAAAATTTAAGTCTGAGTCCAGTATTACCCCTAGATTTCTGACCTTGTTTGAAGGTTTTAGGGAGAGAGACTGTAGGTGACAGATGACGCTCTCTCTTTGTTTCTGGGGACCAAAGACAATCATTTCAGTTTTGTCTGCGTTTAGCTGAAGGAAGTTGTTTTGCATCCACTCACTGATCTGTTGGATACAGTGAAGGAGTGAGTCCACTGGTCCATGTTCTCCTGCAGTCAGTGAGACATAGATCTGAGTGTCGTCTGCATAGTTGTGATAGGACACTTTGTTTCTGCGTATTAACTGACTTAACGGCAGCATGTAGAGATTGAACAGAAGAGGTCCCAGGATCGACCCCTGTGGTACTCCACAGGTCAGGGCCATATGATCTGAGACACAGTCTCCAATCTCCACAAAGTACTTCCTGTCTTCAAGGTAAGACCTAAACCAACTTAGGGCGGTGCCAGCGACGCCAACCCAGTCCTCTAGTCTCTGTAAGAGGATCTCATGGTCGACGGTGTCAAAGGCAGCACTCAGATCTAACAAGATTAAGATTGAGACTTTGCCTGCGTCAGTGTTCAGCCGGATATCGTTTGTAACCTTAACAAGAGCAGTCTCAGTGCCTTGGTGGGGTCTAAAGCCGGACTGAAACATATCAAATGAGTTGTTAATTATAAGAAATCTAGTAAGCTGTAGGTAGACAACTTTTTCAAGGACTTTCCCCATAAATGGCAGATTTGAGATGGGACGATAGTTGTTAAGTACCGTAGCATCCAGACTGCTCTTTTTTAGCAGGGGCCTGATGACTGCAGTTTTCAGGGCCTTTGGGAATATTCCAGAATGAAGGGACATGTTTACTATCTGTGTGAGTGAAGGTAACAGACTGCTCAGAACAGACTTCAGAAATCTAGTGGGTAGTACATCCAGGCTGCATGTGGAGGAGCTCAAACTGGAGATTATTTCTTGGACATTTTTATCATCTACAGGTGCAAAGTAAGTTAGCTCAGAGAGCCTTTCTGGCTGTTGGATGGTTATCTGTGGATTGGAGACAATGGCGTTTTTGATGCCTTGAACCTTGTCATTGAAAAAGTGTGCAAACTCATTGCATTTACGTTTGGAAGTTAGCTCTAATGGCATCTGAACAGGGGGGTTTGTTAATCTATTAACTGTTGAAAACAGAACACGCAGATTGTTGCTGCAGCCTTCAATCATTTCAGAAAAATACCTTTCTCTCGTACTACGTAGCACCCGGTTAAACTCGCACAACTTATCTTTGAAGATCTTGTAATCAACCTGGAGGTTGGACTTGCGCTACTTCCGCTCGGCCCTCCGGCACTTTCTCTTTTGTGCCCTGACCGAGTCTGCTTTAGCCCACGGCGCCTTCTGCTTATTTTTCACTATTTTAACCTTCACAGGGGCAACGGTATCCAGAACATTCAAAACACTAGAGGTGACAGAGTTAAACAGTTCATCTACAGTAGAATACGATGCATTTTCAAAGTTTATCATTCCCATAAATAGTTCACTCGTATTTTCATTTATGTGTCTTCTTCGAACAGTTGCAGAGTCCACTGGTGGTTTGTTAGTGAAACACATGTCAAAAAATACACAGAAATGATCCGAAAGAGCAACATCGACCACGCTTATATTTGAAATATTCACCCCCTTTGTAACTAACAGGTCTAGAGTGTGCCCTCTGCTGTGGGTGGGGCCACTCACATGCTGAGTGAGACCAAAGGTATCAAGTAAAGAACTCAGCTCTTTTGCATTTCTGTCATCAACATTATCCACATGAATATTAAAATCACCTGTAATAACTAAACTATCAAAATCTGTGCATACAACTGAAAGCAACTCGGTAAAATTATCAATAAAACTGTGACATGACTGCGGTGGCTTGTATAGGACAATGAAGAGTATTGGAGGAGATTGTTTTTGTTGTATTTTAAAAGACACATATTCAAAAGACGGAAACTTCCCAAGAGACATTCTATGGGAGACAAAGTGGTCTCTGAAAGTGGCAGCTAAGCCTCCTCCTTTTTTTTTTTTTTTTTTTGGTGCAGGATTGTGGGGGCCCTCGTAGGGACTTTTGCCCTCAGTTCTTTGACTCTAAGCTATAGTTTCATTGTTGCGTGTTATTTTACTATCTAGCCCAGTGGTTTTACAGACGTACCCAAAATAATCTAGTGTCTAAAATCTGTCTATCAAAGTTTAAATATGACATAATTTAATCTTTATGGGAATATTCTTGACCGTATAGCCCCGTAGAAACATATTGTTTCATCAAGGAACGATTTTAAAGCAGTGCCTTCCTAAAGTCAATAAAGTATCTATCTAATATTTGCTGGGGAGAATAGTTAGACCAATGGTGAGTTGTTGAATCATATTTATCCAATCAGGATAAATGTAACGACTGATATCTAATTTGTAACTCTAATTCCCTCACATGGAATAGATATAAAGTATAGATCTATGCAAACATGTATGTGCACAATGATACAGCGGCACTTGAAGTTCATGAGTTGCTTGTAAAAACCTAGCCTGGTCATTTCATTTTGTTCTATAGGTCTGCATTTGCTCCATTGACTCTGTTAACAGGTGGGAGGGGTTAACTCCTTTGGCAGATTAAAACCATTGGATCAGAGTTTACTGTGACGAATGTAATGAGCCCGAGTGAGTTGCTAGCATTTAGTCCAGCTTCAGCATTTAGCCTAGCTTTAGCCATCACCTTTGTCACGAACAGAGCCTGTGGGGAGTAGCGCCACAAACGTTGCTTTTGTCTAATAATTGACCAGAGCTCCTGGGCCTTAGTTTGGACATGCCTGATTTAGAGACCAAATCTCGGATCTCACACATAAACTGTTTTGTAATGGACACGATTTGCATTATCGATTTTGAAATAATATAGAAGAGTTTAGTGGAGCCATTAACTTGAGTTGTTTTGACAGACAGATATAAAAACAGACATATAGAGGCAGACAGACACTTTCTGCACATCCACAGCGGCTCAACTGGATGTTTATTTAAGTGCTACAGTCTTTTGCGCGTTAGAATCCGTGTTGTCTGCAAAGTCAAAAGTGCGACCTCGGCTCGAGCGTCGCTGTAGTCTTTGATGCAGTGTTTTGATGCGTTTTGTTTGTCTCCCACCTCTGCAGTGGTTGGTACAGCGCTCTCGACGACGACCTCCAGACGCTCGGAGCCAGCGGGGGTCATGGCGACGTGCAGAGGCCCCCGTGTCTCTCTCTCATATTTACTCGTTTTAGCCACAGGCCGAGGTCAGAGGATCATAATGTGTATGGGAATAGGACGGTACTGTATATAAGGCCGCTTCACCGCTTGGAGCAGGGGTGGGCAAGTATTTTCTCAGTTTGAAAACAATTTGGAAATGCATATTTGTGACAGATAGACACAGACAGACAGTATATAGACAGATGTAAAGACAGATATATATATATATATATATAGACCGATGTTTTGACAGCGAGACAGATACAGTATATAGACACAGACAGATATATAGACACAGACAGACAGATATATAGACACAGACAGACAGATACAGTATATAGACACAGACAGACAGATATATAGACACAGACAGACAGATATATAGACACAGACAGACAGATACAGTATATAGACACAGACAGACATATACATAGACACAGACAGACAGATACAGTATATAGACACAGACAGATATATAGACACAGACAGACATATACATAGACACAGACAGACAGATACATAGACACAGACAGACAGATACAGTATATAGACACAGACAGACAGATACATAGACACAGACAGACAGATATATAGACACAGACAGTCATATATATAGACACAGACAGACATATACATAGACACAGACAGACAGATATATAGACACAGACAGACAGATATATAGACACAGACAGACAGATACAGTATATAGACACAGACAGACAGATACAGTATATAGACACAGACAGACATATACATAGACACAGACAGACAGATATATAGACACAGACAGTCATATATATAGACACAGACAGACATATACATAGACACAGACAGACAGATATATAGACACAGACAGACAGATATATAGACACAGACAGACAGATACAGTATATAGACACAGACAGACAGATACAGTATATAGACACAGACAGATATATAGACACAGACAGACATATACATAGACACAGACAGACAGATATATAGACACGGACAGACATATACATAGACACAGACAGACAGATATATAGACACAGACAGATATATAGACACAGACAGACAGATATATATACACAGACAGTCAGATATATAGACACAGACAGACATATACATAGACACAGACAGACAGATATATAGACACAGACAGACAGATACAGTATATAGACACAGACAGATATATATACACAGACAGACAGATATATATACACAGACATTCAGATATATAGACACAGACAGACAGATATATAGACACAGACAGACAGATATATATACACAGACATTCAGATATATAGACACAGACAGACAGATATATAGACACAGACAGACAGATATATAGACACAGACAGACAGATATATAGACACAGACAGACAGATATATAGACACAGACAGTCAGATATATAGACACAGACAGACAGATATATAGACACAGACAGACAGATATATAGACACAGACAGACAGATATATAGACACAGACAGACAAATACATAGACACAGACAGACAGATACATAGACACAGACAGACAAATACATAGACACAGACAGACAGATACATAGACACAGACAGACAAATACATAGACACAGACAGACAGATATATAGACACAGACAGACAGATATATAGACACAGACAGACAGATATATAGACACAGACAGACAGATATATAGACACAGACAGACAGATATATAGACACAGACAGACAGATATATAGACACAGACAGACAAATACATAGACACAGACAGACAGATACATAGACACAGACAGACAAATACATAGTAAGTAGTAGTAGTAAGTAATCTTTATTTATATACCGCCTTTTCACTGCACATCGGAGTCTCAAAGCGGTTTACAATTGTGATTTTTGGGAGTGGGGGTGCCAGTACAGGAGGCACATGCCAGACCTATTTTACATATTTTTAGTGGTAGGGGAAACCGGAGCACCCGGAGGAAACCTACGCAGACACGGGGAGAACATGCAAACTCCACTCAGAAAGGCCCTGGTCCAACCGGGATTCGAACCCAGGGCCTTCTTGCTGAGAGGCGAGAGTGCTATCCACTCAGCCACCGTGCCGCCCAGACACCCATAGACACAGACAGACAGATATATAGACACAGACAGACAGATATAGACACATGTAGACCTCCAGACGCTCGGAGCCAGCGGGGGTCACGGCGGCGTGACCCCCCCCAGAGGCCCCCGTGTCTCTCTCTCATATTCACTCGTTTTAGCCACAGGCCGAGATCAGAGGATCATAATGTGTATGGGAATAGGACGGTACGGTATATAAGGCCGCTTCACCGCTTGGAGCAGGGGTGGGCAAGTATTTTCTCAGTTTGAAAACAATTTAGAGATGCATATTTGGGTGCTAGCTAGTTTACAGGAGAGTATAGGAAACCTGACGATATCCAGTGTTATTTTTGTGTTTGTGTGTCTAAATCTGTGTCTTTAACCTTTTACAGTGTGGGAGGTTTTTTTATTATCATGATACATTTTTGATGATATTTTATAATCTTTTACTATAAATTCTTGACTGGATTGAACCAAAGTTGGACCGAGGCTAAAGAAGTAAAGTGGTAAAACGGCACCACTGTAATTTCCTTCGGGATTAATAAAGTTTATCCTATCCTAGAATGTTTTTGATGAATTTTTAGCTACTTTTGCTGCTATTACTGTTACTTCTACTACTACTGCTGCGGCTGCTGCTACTACTACTACTGCTAATCTAACCTGATTGATGGTCATAGTCAATCCTCATACTTCCCAATGCATCACCATTTATCACTGTTATGAAGTATAGTATTTGCATCTATGCTATATTTCCCCGTCTTTTGTACTTTCAAAGCCGCTTTTACTTCATTCTAATACCAGATTACTCTAAAATACCTGGGATGTGTTGAGCCCACAATGCCGAGCTGGACAGGTCTGGCCGGGGCTGTAATTTCCAGAGCGATATGCCAATTTCTGTGATGTTCTCCACGGCTGAGAAAATGCCCAGGACATGTTGGGACCCTGGTATTATTCCGCACTGATGCCCCCGGCTGCTGCTGCTGCTGCTGCTGCTGCTGCTGCTGCTGCTGCTGCTGCTGCTGCTGCTACTGCTGCGAGTGGGACTTTCTACTGCAGGCTCTACCGTTTTGCCCGGGTTGAAAAGTGAGGCTACATCAAATCAGGCTTTTGCAGACACTTTTGAAGAAGTCACCCATGATTAGGATTCAGCAGGAACATGGGACTTGTGAGTCATAAGAGTGGATCAATTGGATTTCTCCTGCTTGGACGAAGAGTGAGCTTCTAGTTCTGTAGGTCATATGGGGCTGAATATCCAAATTGTTTTTTTATGAACTGGGCTGTAGTAAGGCAAGGCTAGTTTATTTGTAAAGCACACTTCACACACAACGCAACGCAAAAGGGCTGAACCAAACAATATAGAAATAACATCATAGATAGTCACAGTACATTAAAGAGGTGAAGATGAAATCCCTCAGTTGTAGCGCTGATAAACAGAGCTGTTTTTGACCTGTATTTGAACGTATGAAAGAGGCCTGTCTCACATTTTCAGGAAGACTGTTCCAGATTCTGTCTCTGCCACTACCTCTGTCTCTACCTCTGCCTCTTCCTCTGTCTTTACCTCTACCTGTACCTCTGTCTCTGTCTCTGTCTCTGTCACTGCCTCTGTCTCTGTCACTGCCTCTGTCTCTGTCTCTGTCTCTGTCTCTGTCTCTGCCTCTGTCTCTGTCACTGCCTCTGTCTCTGTCTCTGTCTCTGTCACTGCCTCTGCCTCTGCCTCTGCCTCTGCCTCTGCCTCTGCCTCTGTCTCTGCCTCTGCCTCTGCCTCTGTCTCTGTCTCTGTCTCTGTCTCTGTCACTGCCTCTGCCTCTGCCTCTGCCTCTGTCTCTGTCTCTGTCTCTGTCACTGCCTCTGCCTCTGCCTCTGCCTCTGCCTCTGTCTCTGTCTCTGTCACTGCCTCTGCCTCTGTCTCTGCCTCTGTCTCTGTCTCTGTCACTGCCTCTGCCTCTGCCTCTGCCTCTGCCTCTGCCTCTGCCTCTGTCTCTGTCTCTGTCTCTGTCACTGCCTCTGCCTCTGTCTCTGTCACTGCCTCTGCCTCTGCCTCTGCCTCTGCCTCTGCCTCTGCCTCTGTCTCTGTCTCTGTCTCTGTCTCTGTCACTGCCTCTGCCTCTGCCTCTGTCTCTGCCTCTGTCTCTGTCTCTGTCACTGCCTCTGCCTCTGCCTCTGCCTCTGCCTCTGCCTCGTTCTCTGTCTCTGTCTCTGTCTCTGTCTCTGTCTTTGTCTCTGCCTCTGCCTCTGTCTCTGTCTCTGTCTCTGCCTCTGTCTCTGTCTCTGCCTCTGCCTCTGTCTATGTCTCTGTCTCTGCATCAGCCTCTGCCCCTGCCTCTTTCCTCTTCCTCTTCCCTGCCTCTGCCTCTGTCTCTGCCACTTCTTCTTCCTCTGCCTCTTCCCTGCCTCTGCCACGCTTTTAAAGTCTCTCTGACAGACACCGCAACATAAAAGTTATCTGTGAATGTAGGTCATCGGGTCCATACTGCAGTATTCTCCACAGCGCACATTGAGCTACAGTTACAGACTCATCTCACTCTTAAACACAGGAACTTTGATTACTATATTTAAATAACTACCACATCTACTTCTTATCTTCTCACCAATGAAGCAATAATCCACAGAACCATGTTGTTCGTGGGTGAATAGTGATGATGCTCTGGTCTTCAGAACCTGAGACAGAAGCACGACTCGGCTTTTAAAGGAGATTAAACATTGAGGACCGTTGCTGCTCCAGAGAAACTTAACAATGATTTGCAAATGAGACCAAGCTGGAGCCGGAATGTACGGCATGAGTGTGTGTTTGTGTGTGTACGTGTGTGAGTTTGTATGTGTGTAAGTAAGTATTGTTTATTTACTGTATATAGCACATTTATCAGATCACACGGCAATGACGGAAGCGAACACACTGGACCATCAAAGCCCCAACCAACATACAGTACATGCATTCACTCACTCATTCAGACCTATTGTGCATGTTTTTAGTGGTGGGGGAAACCGAAGCACCCGGAGGAAACCTAAGCAGACAAAGGCAGAACATGCAAACTCCACTCTGAAAGGATTCAAACCCAGGACCTTCTTGCTGAGAAGCGAGAGTGCTAACCACCGTGTATGGTATACATGTGACAAAGCTCCCTTTACTCCAAGGTGCTGTTTCTTGACTGGTCTTAGACTGGTCTTGGACTGGTGCTGGACTGGTCTGGTTCTGGTTCTGAGCTGAGTCATCTCGTTGAGCTGTATTTCACAGTAAGCAGTTTTAACATGTATTAAAACTAAAAACCATATAAATTGCTAAAAATTGATAATATTTGTGAAACACTAAAGCACTTTAATACGGCACTTTTTGGCTCCTGGATTTAAAATGGAAAAGTTAAATTGCCTCTACCTCTGCCACTGCCTTTTCATCTTCATCTTCTCTACTATTGTCTCTGTCTCTGTCTCTTGCCATGTCCAAACGTAGCCGGGTATTTTTTAAACCGAATATTTCCCCCCCTCCGTTTATTAAATAATTTGCATCCACACATAACCGAACATCTGCGTTTTCAATCACATTCATAACATTCAAACATGTGCGTCCTCAGACGTTCTGCGTTGGGGAAAAACCTCAGAAGTGGCCAAGCTTTGATGCAGACGCCGGTGCTTCTGTAGCAGAGCTTTCACAGTCACAGAAGAAACTCAGGGTAAAGACATACTGTATGTTTACAAGCACTGACCCCCGTCCTCAGCCCTGGTTTAGTCCTGGTTTAGTCCTGGTTTAGTCCTGGTTTGGTTGTTTTGGAGCGTGAGTCCCCGTGATCACTTTGCTGCTCTCTGATGTGGAGCGAACAGTTTTTGAGGCAGTAAGATCCATGCTTCTTCAGTGAGTGTAGACGGGGCCTCTGCCTCTGCCGTTGTCCTCTGCCTCTGTCTCTGCCTCTGCCTCTGTCTCTGCCTCTGCCGTTGTCCTCTGCCTCTGTCTCTGCCCCTGCCTCTGTCTCTGTCTCTGCCTCTGCCTCTGCCTCTGCCCCTGCCTCTGCCTCTGTCTCTGCCCCTGCCTCTGTCTCTGTCTCTGTCTCTGCCTCTGCCTCTGCCCCTGCCTCTGCCTCTGCCCCTGCCTCTGCCTCTGCCTCTGCCTCTGCCTCTCCCTCTGTCTCTGCCTCTGTCTCTGCCCCTGCCCCTGTCTTTGCCTCTGCCTCTGCCTCTGCCTCTGTCTCTGTCTCTGCCTCTGTCTCTGCCTCTGTCTCTGCCTCTGCCTCTGTCTCTGCCTCTGTCTCTGCCCCTGCCTCTGTCTCTGTCTCTGCCTCTGCCCCTGCCTCTGCCCCTGCCTCTGCCTCTGCCTCTGCCTCTGTCTCTGCCTCTGTCTCTGTCTCTGCCTCTGTCTCTGCCTCTGTCTCTGTCTCTGCCTCTGCCTCTGCCTCTGTCTCCTCTGCCTCTGCCTCTGCCTATGCCTCTAGAAACACATAAGTACATACATTAAAATCTATTTATAACGAATGAGAACATCTGTGTAATCGAGATAGTACTGTACATTTCTACTGTATATTTTGAAGTCAATAATTCCCTTTGACTGACGTATCCAAAGTCGATGCAAGAGCGAGACAAGAGATCTTCACGTTTAACATCTGCATTTAATTATCTTTACAATCAGATACAGAATATTCAACAAAAAAGTGCTCCTAAAACTAATATGTCCCTCTCCTCTTCCCCTGCGCTAACTGACTGCCAATCTCCTCCCAGCAGTTTCTATCAAAGGGTCCGATGACGTCACAGATCTGGGACTGGTCTGGCCCCTGGTCCTGGTCTGGACCCGGTCTTCCATCTCCACCTGAGCAAACAATGCCCCCCACCACTGGGCGCCTGATTGTGTTGGACTTTTGCCCTCGTCGAGAGTGGGAGAGAGCATTTGTTTATTCTTGGAGTCAATAATTGTCTGGTTTTGTAAGCTGGTCATCTCTTATGATTCCTGAGTGCATATTCCTTTGTCTGATGTGCAGCATTTTGTGAATATTCGTCAATTTATAGCGCATTTTTACAGACCAAGGTCCCCCAAAGCGCTTTATAATGTTCAGAGTTCATATATTGTTTGATCAATTCCACACGCGGCGATGACGGAAGACCCCGAACACACTGGTCCATCAAAGCCTCTGACCAAACACCATCCATTCACTCACTCATTACATTCAGACCTACTGTGGATGTTTTTAGTGGTAGGGGAAACTGGAGCACCCGTAGGAACCCTACTCAGACACGGGGAGAACAGGCAAATTCTACCCAGAAAGTCCCTGTTCAGACCAGGATTCAAACTTAGACCTTTGTGCTGAGAAGCGAAAGTGCTAACCACTCAGCCACTGTGTTGCCCAATTAAAGTGTGTCTTCCAAAACATAGTAACTATTCCATTAAAGTGACATTCAAAAAAAGATATAAAATAGAGAATGCACGATTTGTGACTATTCATGCAGTGCTATTTATTTAACTGGAGCACCTGGAGGAAACCTGCGCAAACTACGTAAACTACACTCCAACCAGGATTCGAACTATGGGGAGAGGAGGAAAGGGGAGAGTAGAATATAGTAGAGTAGAGTAGAGTAGAGTAGAGTAGAGTAGAGTAGAGTGGAGTGGAGTGGAGGGGAGGGGAGTAGAGTAGAGTAGAGTAGAGTAGAGTAGAGTAGAGTAGAGTAGAGTAGAGTAGAGTAGAGTAGAGTAGAGTATATTAGAGTATAGTAGAGTAGAGTAGAGTAGAGTAGAGTAGAGTAGAGTAGAGTAGAGTAGAGTAGAGTAGAGTAGAGTAGAGTAGAGTAGAGTGGAGGGGAGGTGAGGTAGAGTACTTACCTTAACCCTTTCATCAACATCAAACCACACATAAAAAACAAATCACTAAATTTGTATTCAATTATTTTCTATCTGTCTTTTCTATTACCATCCTCCCAAACCGAACCTCTGGCTTTTCGCTAACGGCCAAAAAAAGCGTCGCATAAACCGCCTGAACCGTGGAACCGTAGCGACTGCGGCTGGAGCTCAGGTTGACATTGACAAACAGTAAATGGATTGCCGCGGATGTAGCCCCCGGTGCAGCCAAACTGGGCCACGCCATCACTCACATGATCTCACATTGATGTTTCATTAGCCCACCACATTTCAACGCCAACAACTGTAAACTTAACACCGCGGAGACAGGGAGCAAGGCCAAACATGAGCCGTGTGCCGCGCTGCCAGAGGTAAAACACATGACGCATCCGACACACCTACAGCGCTGGGAAAGAGCCATCATTTGTTTTTAAGTGGGACTTTGGATGTAGCCTGACTTGTCGGATGGGTCTCTCTCTCTGGACTCTCTCTCTCTCTGGTCGCTCTCTCTGGTTTATCTCGCTTGTCTCTCTCTCTGGTCTCTCTCTGGTTTCTCTCTCTTGTCTCTCTCTCTTGTCTCTCTCTCTTATCCCTCTCTCTAGTCTCTCTCTCTAGTCTCTCTCTCTAGTCCATCTCTCTAGTCCATCTCTCTAGTCTCTCTCTCAAGTCTCTCTCTGGTTTCTCTCTCTTGTCTTTCTCTTATCCCTCTCTCTAGTCTCTCCCTCTAGTCTCTCTCTCTTATCCCTCTCTCTAGTCTCTCTCTCTAGTCTCTCTCTCTAGTCTCTCTCTCTAGTCCCTCTCTCTAGTCTCTCTCTCAAGTCTCTCTCTGGTTTCTCTCTCTTGTCTCTCTCTCTTATCCCTCTCTCTAGTCCCTCTCTCTAGTCTCTCTCACTTATCCCTCTCTCTAGTCTCTCTCTTTAGTTTCTCTCTCTAGTCCCTCTCTCTAGTCTCTCTCTCTAGTCCCTCTCTCTAGCCTCTCTCTCTAGTCTCTCTCTATTATCCCTATCTCTAGTCTCTCTCTCTGGTCTCTCTCTGGTTTCTCTCTCTTGTCTCTCTCTCTTGTCTCTCTCTCTTATCCCTCTCTCTAGTCTCTCTCTCTGGTCTCTCTCTTATCTCTCTCTCTAGTCCCTCTCTCTAGTCTCTCTCTCTAGTCTCTCTCTCTGGTCTCTCTCTCTGGTCCCTCTCTCTAGTCCCTCTCTCTAGTCTCTCTCTCTCTCTCTAGTCTCTCTGTGGTATCCCTCTAGTTCTCTCTCTCTAGTCTCTCTCTCTGGTCCCTCTCTCTAGTCTCGCTCTCTAGTCTCTCTCTCTGGTCTCTCTCTCTAGTCCCTCTCTCTAGTCTCTCTCTCTCTCTCTAGTCTCTCTGTGGTATCCCTCTAGTCTCTCTCTCTAGTCTCTCTCTCTGGTCTCTCTCTCTGGTCTCTCTCTCTAGTCTCTCTCTCTGGTCTCTCTCTGGTCTCTCTCTCTAGTCTCTCTCTCTAGTCTCTCTCTCTGGTCTCTCTCTCTAGTCCCTCTCTCTAGTCTCTCTGTGGGTATCCCTCTGGTCTCTCTCTCTAGTCTCTCTCTCTGGTCTCTCTCTCTGGTCTCTCTCTCTAGTCCCTCTCTCTAGTCTCTCTCTCTCTCTCTAGTCTCTCTGTGGTGTCCCTCTGGTCTCTCTCTCTAGTCTCGCTCTCTAGTCTCTCTCTCTGGTCTCTCTCTCTAGTCCCTCTCTCTAGTCTCTCTCTCTCTCTCTAGTCTCTCTGTGGTATCCCTCTAGTCTCTCTCTCTAGTCTCTCTCTCTGGTCTCTCTCTCTGGTCTCTCTCTCTAGTCTCTCTCTCTGGTCTCTCTCTGGTCTCTCTCTCTAGTCTCTCTCTCTAGTCTCTCTCTCTGGTCTCTCTCTCTAGTCCCTCTCTCTAGTCTCTCTGTGGTATCCCTCTGGTCTCTCTCTCTAGTCTCTCTCTCTGGTCTCTCTCTCTGGTCTCTCTCTCTAGTCCCTCTCTCTAGTCTCTCTCTCTCTCTCTAGTCTCTCTGTGGTGTCCCTCTGGTCTCTCTCTCTAGTCTCTCTCTCTGGTCTCTCTCTCTGGTCTCTCTCTCTAGTCCCTCTCTCTAGTCTCTCTCTCTCTCTCTAGTCTCTCTGTGGTATCCCTCTAGTCCCTCTCTCTAGTCTCTCTCAATCTAGTCTCTCTCTCTAGTCTCTCTCTCTAGTCTCTCTCTCTGGAAGAACCTAATCTAGAGCCATGACAGAGAGCATGCAAAAACCATTGCCGTCACTATGGACACTGCCAGAGGTAAGAGTTAGGGGGAAAAACCTGACGCATCCGACACACCTACAGCGCTGGGAAAGAGCCATCATTTGTTCCTAAGTGGGACTTTTGATGTAGCCTGACTTGTCGAATGGGATCTCGTTCGGGAAAAGAAGTCTTCAAATGTGCACTTCAAACGCCCCAGGCAAAGGATTTCGTCTCCTCCTTTTTTTTTTTCTTTTTTTCTTTACTCAAAAGTGGCGGCTTGAACGAGGGCTGATTCAGTGACAGCTCCGGTACACTTGAGAGAGAAGTAGGTCGCGGTGTTTTAAATCCCCGCCACTACTTAAAAGGAGGTTAGTCATGGCCACCTAGAGCGGCGGGAGAGGAGAGGTGGAGCTGGAAATGAGGATGGAAGAGTGTTCTTACATCTGGGGGCAGAGTCTAACGGGTGCTTAACATCATAAAGGCGGGATGTACGGGAGTAAAGGTACAAGGAGGTAAAGAGGAGCCTTGTCAAAGAGCTCAAAGTGAGAGGCATTCAGGAGTTTTTGATCCCGACGTATTTTACTCACGGTGTCGACAGTTCTACACGAAAAACATGAAAATTAGGTAAAAAATTGGAAAGTTTGGACAAAAAAAAATCTCAATTTAAGCATATTCTGATCTGGGACAAAGAGTAAAATGATCTTCCTTTAAAAATAAACAAGAAATGTCTCTCTTGGAATAAGAAAAAAGCAACAATTCTTTAAATATTACTAAATAAATGGAGAATCTAGTTTAAAACAGTTGGAATGAACTCAGCAAAATAAAACAAAAAACCCTAGATTCAAGCCTTTATTACCTGATATTATGCCGTTTTTTTTTGCAG
The DNA here is from genome assembly GCA_964034765.1 of Knipowitschia caucasica. Taxonomy (NCBI): domain Eukaryota; kingdom Metazoa; phylum Chordata; class Actinopteri; order Gobiiformes; family Gobiidae; genus Knipowitschia; species Knipowitschia caucasica. The sequence continues at coordinate 17,058,828 of OZ035844.1, forward strand.
TGTAGTCCTCTGTTCTTGCCTGGTTGCAGTAGATGGGCCAAAGAAAAAGCCATCCATCCATTTTATATTTTTATTTATTTTTATTTGACAATAAATGTATTGTTAAGACCGGACACAGCTCCAAGCCGGTTTTAAATTTGTGTGTGCAAAGTATTAAAAAATAGAATGGGAGCCAGAGCGAGTTGACGCCAAACTTCATCCATGAGCGCTAATATGCCGATTTTTGTCTGTGGAATTTTGTGTGCTTCTATCTCTGATCTTTTTCCCATTGGTCTCTTCCTGGTCTCTCCCTCGGGTCCCTCTCTCTCTGTTTGTCTAGCCCTGGGCTCTGTCTGGTCTCTCTGGCCTCTCTCTAGTCTCTCTCTAGTCTCTCTCTAGTCCCTCTCTAGTCCCTCTCTAGTCTCTCTCTAGTCTAGTCTCTCTGGCCTCTCTCTAGTCTCTCTCTAGTGTCTCTCTAGTCGCTCTCTAGTCTCTCTCTAGTCTCTCTCTAGTCTCTCTCTAGTCTCTCTGACCTCTCTTTAGTCCCTCTCTAGTCTCTCTCTAGTCTCTCTGGCCTCTCTCTAGTTCCACTCTAGTCTCTCTCTAATCCCTCTGGCCTCTCTCTGTGGTCTTTCTCAGTCCTGCTCCGGCCCCTCAACGTCGTGTCCTCTACAGCTGTATTTTAAAGTATACGCACGGCTTTTGACAGCTGCAGCAGCGCTCAAACCTACACCCAACAGCTCTCACATCTCTGCAATCCCACTTTAGCCGTCGTGAGACAAACATCGGCTAGAAAAGTGTATAAAATGTGTGGTTTTACAGCCTCAAAACACACAGCTGCTACTTCAAATTTCACTTATTGGGTGGTATTTTGGGAACACACCCCGAGGGACCAACGTATTTACAGTCTCAACACACTCCTTCATATTGGTTCGTGGAAGCTTTTGCATCTTGACTGCGTGTAAATAACTCTCTAGTACAGACCAGACAGAGTCCCAACAGGTTGTGACTGGTCTCAAGTTCCTCCACTCTTGTCGACATCTCAAACCTTTTCACCGACACGCTAGGAGCTTTAGCAATATTTCAGCAGTGTGTGTGCATGTGTGTGTGCATGGGGGTGGGATAGCAAAGGGGTGGGGGGGGGTGGCCTCGCTAATAACCAGCCAAGGTACACTAATCTCCGATGGCAACATTTGGTTTACCTTAAGCTGGAGGGACAGCTGTATTAAAAGCAGGAATTATCCTAATCAGCTGGGAGTGCATCCGAGCGTCCGCCCTCCTCCCGCTGCACCTCTTTGCATATAAAACTTCATCATGTAGGCTTAAGAGACACCGGCTTAAGCACCACAGCGCCCTAACATCTGTCTCTCTGCGCTGATGGCCAATCAGAGCGCGGGATGAGGCTGGGGGGGGAGGGAGGAGAGGAGGGAGGGAGGAGGGGAGGTGTGGAAGAAGATGGATGGAGGAAGAGTACATTGGGAAGTACAGTCATTGAAAACACAAGGGGCGTCGACGGGTAAGGTAAGTTTATTTGACTCTGGACCAGCAGAGCCGTCCCTGTGCTCCCTCAGAGTCCCAGCAGACAGCCAGTCCCTGTGCTCCCTCAGAGTCCCAGCAGGAGGCCATTCCCTGTGCTTATCCTCAGAGTCCCAGCAGGAGGCCAGTCCCCTGTGCTTCCCTCAAAGTCCCAGCAGAATCCAGTCCCTATGCTCCCTCAATGTCCCAGAAAGAGCCAGTCCCTGTGCTCACCTCATAGTCCCGCAGAAAGAGGCCAGTCCCTGTGCTTCCCTCATAGTCCCAGAAAGAGGCCAGTCCCTGGTGCTCCCTCAGAGTCACAGAGAGCCACAGAGCCATAGCAGAGACCTGAAAACTGAGGAAAAATAGTAAAAATCTTTGACAAATCTAAATCTGTGGGTATTTCACTTTATTATGTCATTAAAAAAACTCCACGTATATTTGTTCAACAGAAAGAGTCTTGTAAAAATCAGGAGGTTGTGAACAATTCGGACCGCACAAATAAGTCTTCATTAAAATATGAAAAATGTTAACTAGACTTGCAAGTAAAAAGCCCTTTGAGTCACTATTTGACTGTCTTTGTGGTGTGACAGACCAGAAATATGCATGTGAAAACTAGTGACATACACCTGTTCTCGCTCTCTGGTCTCTCTGGTCTCTCTCTCTGGTCTCGCTGGTCTCGCTGGTCTCTCTCTCTGGTCTCTCTCTCTGGGCCCTCTGGTCTCTCACACTCGTGGTCTCACTCTCTTGTCTCTCTTGGGTCTCTATAGCTGGTGGCTCTCTCCGAGAGACCAGAGGTGAGAGACCAGAGAGAGGGAGACCTGAGAGAGGTGAGAGACCAGAGGTGAGAGACCAGAGGTGAGAGACCAGAGAGAGGGAGACCTGAGAGAGGTGAGAGACCAGAGAGAGGTAGACCTGAGAGAGGTGAGAGACCAGAGAGAGGAAGACCTGAGAGAGGTGAGAGACCAGAGAGACCAGAGAGAGGAAGACCTGAGAGAGGTGAGAGACCAGAGAGACCAGAGAGAGGGAGACCTGTGAGACCAGAGAGAGGTGAGAGACAAGAGAGAGGGAGACCTGCGAGACCAGAGAGAGGTGAGAGACCAGAGAGACCAGGGAGACCAGAGAGAGGGAGACCTGAGAGAGGTGAGAGACCAGAGAGACCAGGGAGACCAGAGAGAGGGAGACCTGAGAGACCAGAGAGAGGGAGACCTGAGAGACCAGAGAGAGGGAGACCTGAGAGACCAGAGAGAGGGAGACCTGAGAGACCAGAGAGAGGTGAGAGAGGTGAGAGACAAGAGAGAGGGAGACCTGCGAGACCAGAGAGAGGTGAGAGACCAGAGAGACCAGAGAGAGGGAGACCTGAGAGAGGTGAGAGACCAGAGAGAGGGAGACCTGAGCCAGGTGAGAGACAAGAGAGAGGGAGACCAGAGAGACCAGAGAGAAGGAGACCTGAGAGACCAGAGAGACCAGAGAGACCAGACAGACTAGAGAGAGAGAGGGAGAGAGACCAGAAAGATATGAAGTAAAAAAAAGAGAAATTCCAATCCACAAGTGGCTTACACAACACACATTACACACATTACACACAACACACCTCTTCCCCAATCCAAACAACACTACGATCCCCGCAGTTCAGCTGCAGGCCTCGGGTTTTCGCTCCAAACGCCACGATTCTCAGGAAAAGCGCGTAAACACCGAGCGGCCATCCATCCAAGGTAACAATCCGACGCACCGAGGGTAAAATCAAATATTTACATTTCATTCAGGAATAAATATAACAGAACGTCGTACAGCGCCGGCGTTGTTTGTGAGGCCACGGCACCGGCGCGGGTTATAAATGATGGCGGCGTGACGGGTGGAGACGCAGGGAACGGAGAGCGCCGCACGCCGAAGGTAAACACGGCGCTAGAACAATGCGAGCGGCTCCAAACATTCCCCACGCAGCTTTATCACCTCTTTCACAACGTTAAGAGCCCTGGCCCTGACGCAGTTTTAGTGTTTTTCCATGGATCTTGCAAGTTTTTTTTTATGATTTGACAAATGCTATAACAGGGAGGTAGCTAGGAGGACCGACCGAAAGCAAAAACAAAGCTTTAAAACCAGGAAGCAACTGTGGAGAGATTTAGGAACGTTATATGTCGAAAATGGCTCAAATTTCACAAATTTGATCCTACTGTAAGTTGAGCACTTTTTGACAGTCTAAAAGCGAGATTTGCTAATGAAACGAAACAAAATGAGAAATTTAAGAACTCCACATTTAGATAGATAGATTGATGGATGGATGCTTAGAGGGAGAGAGAGACCAGAGAGAGGGAGAGAGACCAGAGAGAGGGAGGGAGACCAAAAAGGGAGGGCGAGAGACCAGAAAGAGGGAGAGAGAGAGAGAAAAAGGGAGACCGGAGAGAGGGAGACACCAGAGAGAAATGGAGACCAGAGAGACACCTGAGAGAGGGAAGGAGACCAGAGAGAGGGAGGGAGAGAGAGAAAGAGGGAGACCAGAGAGACTAGAGGGAGGGAGAGAGACCAAAGAGAGGCAGGGAGAAAGAGACAGAGAGGGAGACTAGAGAGAGGGAGGGAAAGACACCAGAGAGAGAAATGGAGACCAGAGAGACACCAGAGAGAGGGTATAATATCTAGGCCGTTGTTTCTGGCCACTTTCTCTGCTCTAGTTCAGTGTAAAAACTTCCACCCGCCGTGAACACATCTGTGCTTATTTCCATTATTTCAAGTCCAACTCTGCTTGTTTTTTTCTTTTCTGAATTACAGATTTCCCATTTGGTCATTTCCCACCACATTCCAGCCGTACATTCTCCGACTGACCTTCTGACGTTCTCTCATCTTCACAAACCGGATACATAGCAAACGAGAGGAGGCCGCTGTTGACAGGGCGTCACGGTCTCTCGCGCCTCGTAATGAACCAAACCGCACCAAACGCCTTCAAAAAATCCTGGCGTGTCACGTGGACTCGGACTGTATAGGAGCGGGGGAGGGAGGGGGAGGGGGGTGGGGGTGGTTCGTGATCACCCAGGCCTTCATTAAGAGAGCGCACTTTAAACCCATCTCTTTGACTTCGGCGATGGTAAACACGCTCCGATCGTCGGACGAGATGAGCCGCGCTTATCAAAGCCCGGGCGGGTGGAAGCTGTCAACCCTTGGAAGGTCCGCGGGGGGTGTGGGCGTGGGGGGGGGGGGGGGGGGTGTTGTAGCGAAGACTTAAACGCTGTGTGACGTGTCCCCAAAGCGAAGGGGGCTGTGACTCCCGTGAAGCTGAGGGAGAGAGAAGAAAACACGACTTTAATCATCTCAGCTTGATCTCAAATTCTGTTTAAAAAGGCAAAAATAACATATATATTTTAATATATGGGGAGTGTGTCATAGTTTGGTCGTGTTGGTATCAGTGTGAAAGGGGTTGGTTAATGTTTGGATAGTAACAGATAATCAGCCATGGAAGTGAGAGCTATGGTATACCAGCTGCGACACCAGGGGAACATCTTGGTCAGATTTATTTACTAAAAATAACATAAATGATGCTTGTCAAGTCATATTATCTTGTTCTATTGACAGATGATTTTTATTATTGTCAGCAGTGTTTTACTTTGACCAGAGAGAGACCAAAGAGAGACTAGAGCGAGACCAGAGCGAGACTAGAGAGAGACCAGAGCGAGACTAGAGAGAGACCAGAGAGAGACTAGAGAGAGACCAGAGAGAGACTAGAGCGAGACCAGAGCGAGACTAGAGCGAGACCAGAGAGAGACTAGAGCGAGACCAGAGCGAGACTAGAGCGAGACCAGAGCGAGACTAGAGCGAGACCAGAGAGAGGCTAGAGAGAGACCAGAGAGAGACTAGAGCAAGACCAGAGAGAGACTAGAGAGAGACAAGAGAGAGACTTGACTCCTGGACCTGGTGGGGGTCTGGGGCCCCTCTCTCCTCTGGGTCCCGTGTCGTCTCCTGTGGCTGCAGCCGGCTTTCTGCTCCTGGTGCAGATGGCTCCTCGGATGGCGCTTCTTCAGCCGGTTACATCTGCTCCCAGCCCCATTTCTTTTCATAGTTTTACCTATTTTACCTATCTGATGTGACTTTATATATGTATGTGTGTGTGTGTGTGTGTGTGTGTGTGTGTGTGTGTGTAACCCGTTCTACCTGAGCCGCTCTTATTATGACACCTTTTATTTTGGGACTACTTCCGGCGCAACCATTGTTTCCGCCTGACTGGTGCGCGTTAGCTTATCTGGCTCAGTGTTTGAGACGCACGGACCGGCTGTCTCAAACTTTGAGCAACATTGAGAGAACTTTCTGGAGTTTCTGGAGCAATTGCGCTGATGCCGGTCTAACAATCCGACAAAGGACTAATGCTGTGTTCAGACCAAACGCTTTTTGGGCGTCAAAAACACATCCGACGCAAGAGAGACCAGAGAGAGACCTGTGAGAGACCTGTTAGAGACCAGAGAGAGGCTAGAGAGAGACCAGAAAGTGTCTAAAGTTAATACAAATAACAGTAATCAATAAAAAACAAGTCCAGATTGAATCCAGTTTTTTATCAGACCGAGGTCCCTGCAGTGAAAAGCTATGAAATTCCCACCAGAAGTTATTATTATTACCCAGACGAAAGAGGAGACGGGATTAGACCATGCACACCTAACCTCAGGGAAGCGGGAGGTGGGAGGAGCGTGTTCGTAAACTAAGGGGGGGGGGGGGTTAAGGGGGAGTCGGGGGGGTTTGGTTCTTGACATGTGGAGGTGAGGCGGTGTCAGTATCGATTGATCGGCGGGCCAGCGTTCAGTGTCAGGAGCATTGACATTCTCTCGTCTTACGTTGGGATCAGGAAGGTGGGGGGCTGAAGGGGGGGTTGCGTTTGCGTCCGATCTTGCCAGGAACTCGACCCCTCGTCCCGGCCGCTGTTCTGGGAAAGAGATCGAGAAGCGAAACAAAACGTGTGAGAGCGTTCGGCCTCCGAGTTAGCTGCAAGTGCCAACGCCATCGACCGCCTCCTCACCTCCACCTCGCCCTCACCGCGCCGCCACGGTCCCGGGGGGGAGTTTACCAGCAGCCGATCCATGAAGCGCAAGACAGCCACGATGCCACCGGGCCGGGAGCAGATGCTAACCACTCAGATACACGTGTTAGCTCATTCCAATGTATGTTTGTTCTGACCGTTTATTTGGTGTGTGACATCACCATAGCTAGCTAAAAAACAGAATAAGCCGATTTGAACATAAGCTAGCTGGAGCTAATTTCCTTATATGGGCATTTGTTCCGACAGGACTGTAACAGGGGGAGGTGTGGTTGTTGCTCAGACAAGCCGGATATTGGCCGCATCTGGTCATACTTTTTTTTTCTTACAGATTGGCCTCTAACTTACCCTGGTCTTACCACACCATCATACTAATTTCATTTCGTACAAAGGTCTGGATTTGCTCCATTGACTCCGTTAACAGGTGGGAGGGGTTAACTCCTTTTGCAGATTGAAACCATTGGATCTGAGGTTACCGTGACGTATATAATGAGCCCGAGTGAGTGAGGCATTTAGCATTTAGCATTTAGCCTAGCTTTAGCATCTCCTTTGCCACTGGAGCCCGTGGGGAGCAGAGCCACAACATCTTTGCTTCAATGACATTTACTAAACATTCCTCTTGCTCCGGCTTCAGTTTCTTGATATTTGGATTGAACCAGAACAGATTATTTTACGATCGCATTCTCTGACAAACTACAACCAGCAAATTCGGCACAAACTCTTGACGTCACCGACACCAACCTACAACACCCGCCTCCCCCACTCTCTTATTGGTCGGGGGAGATTCATCCGAGGAAACTGCAGCCACTAGGATCAGATCCAGACGTACATGCAGGAAATGATCGTGGACCAGAGTTCACTGCTTCTGACGGATACTGGGGCCTCTATATCTCTGTTTTTTACCTACTTGTCTTGTTTTGTGTCTTCACCGGGGACAGGACATCCATAAATACATGTTTGTGTATTTGCTGACGTGTGCAGCTCTACAGTGACATGTGATACGCACCTCACAGATCAGGTAATACAGCGGGGGCCTGTGATGTCACATGTCAAACACTGAATCAGCACATTTCCATTTGATACATTTAATACAGCATGATACACCTGCACCGGGAATGAGCGTTTGTAATTATCTATTTGAAGAGATATGGTTAGTTTTTGTCTACACTCATACACACACACACACACACATACACGCACACAGACACGCACACAGACACGCACACGCATACACACACAGACATACACACACGCACACATGCACACAAAAAGGTAAATGTAAAAAAGGCAATAATAACCATAAATACTGAAATTATATATACTTACAAATGCTTATACTGATAACATATACAAATACACACATATATACACTCACACAAACACAAAGACACACACGTACACAATCACACACTCCTGCATACACAAAAACACACACACACACACAAAGACGCACAAAAACCTTCTGTCACACATACACAAGTACACACACACACAAAGACACACACACACTCACACACTCTTACACACACACAAAGACACACTCACACACTCTTACACACACACGTACACACACATACATACATTCTAGTGCATGTATAAGTAGTATGTCATTAGGGTTCAGGTCACACCAGTGCGCCACACAAAAAAACTGTATCAAAAAAGTTGGTAACTTTCTCACCGACCTCTCTCCGTCTCTTTCCAAAAAAGCCAAAAACAAACCAAAAGTGGCTCAGGGGGGTGTCATAGATATCCCCCCCCCCCCCCTGAGCAGCAGTGACGGGCCCCTCTCCCCCCTCCCCCTGCACCTCACCCCTACCCCAGCCTCCGTCACCCAGATGCGCCCTGGCAGGGTGGGTGCTGCTCTCTTCAGTGGTGGGAGGGGGCCCGGGTTGGTGTCATAGCCCACCCCCCTTCACCACTACCCCCTGGTCCTCGGGAGACAGGGGGGAGGACAGGGGTGGGGTGACGGAGCCAGTTTTTCATGCGAGACATTTGTTTTTACGTCTGGTTTTGTTAAGTTCAGGTTTTGTGTAGGACAGAAGACGGCTTTTGATTCAATTTTATATTAGCTAAAAAATAAACAAAAAAATGTAAAATATCCAATAAATGAAGTTGGGAAATTCTTGAACATCGGACTCAGAATTATTTTCATTGCCATTGTGAGTAATAGGAAGTAAAAACAGAATGAGGCATACAAAATAAATAAACAAATTTACATTATTTTTCCTTTTTAATTACTACAATTTATAAGTAAACATCTGGGACTAGTACACACTTTTAACCACCTGGTCTCAGTCCAGAGACTGGACTGAGACCAGAGAGAGACCAGACTGAGACCAGAGAGAGACCAGACTGAGACCAGAGAGAGACCAGACTGAGACCAGAGAGAGACCAGAGAGAGACCAGACTGAGACCAGAGAGAGACCAGAGAGAGACCAGACTGAGACCAGAGAGAGACTAGAGAGGGACCAGACTGAGACCAGAGAGAGACCAGACTGAGACCAGAGAGAGACCAGAGAGGGACAAGAGGGGACCAGACTGAGACCAGAGAGAGACAGAAAGACCTAAGAAAGAAACCAGAATGAGATCAGTGATCAGAGAGAGGCCAGAGAGGGACTAGAATGAGACCAGAGTGAGAGACCAGAATGAGACCAGAGAGGGGGACCAGAGAGAGAGAGATCACAAAAACCAGGCCAAACCTTTCTTCTGACTTTTTGGAAGTTGTGGGTGAAGTGTCTTGCCTAAGGACAGGCTAGCACTTTGCAGCCGCAGCCGCCCCCACTCTGGCATCTGGTGTTCCCGGAGGTCTCACATCACAGCACTAACCAGGCCCTGCACCTGCTTAGCTTCAGAGGTCTAGAAACACGACTAGACACAAAACAGTACAATATAAAACCTGAAAACGGCCGATCACCTCCACCTTCTCTGGACTCTGCAATCTCTCCAGACCTTTCGCCATTGGCTCAATAACTCCGAAGACATCACTTAACACTTAAAGGCCTATTGTGTGTACTATTGTGTGTACTATTGTGTGTTTATCTCAGGTGGAGTGTTGTGTGTCTCTTCCAAAGCCACTGAAGCAGTAAATCCCTCTGTTGGCTCCAGTCGCCTCCGGGTCTCTCTCTCTCTGCAACTGTGGCTAACACCTTTTACGCACCTCTTTGTACACACTTCCACCTACCCCATGCCCCCCCCCCCCCCCCATCCCAGTGTGTGTGTGTGTTGTGTGGGAGTGTGGGGGGCGGGGGGGGGGGGGGGGACAGGTAATGAGTGGCTGGCGGCGGGCTGAATGGCTACACGCCTGTAAGAGTGTGAAATTACCTGACACACACAGGTGCTCCGTCTGCGCTCGCAGGGGGGTGGGGGGGGGGGCGGGGTGGGGGGGTAAGGGCAGAGGGGGGAGGAGGGGGGGAGAACATATGCCCCTGCACATGCTGTCACCCGCAGTCATCGACGACACAAGACGGCGGGGTTTTTTGTGTAGCACAGTTCGTAGGCGAGGGGCTGAACCAAACAGGATAGTAGATAATAAATAATGGTTTCGATTATTGTCAGAGAAGAAGCCTGTCTCACATTTTCAGGAAGATGGAAGCAGATTTTGTTGCATGAATCTGAAATACCGCCTTTAGTTCTGACTCTGGGACCAGCAGGAGGCCAGTCCCTGTGCTCCTCAGAGTCCCAGGAGGATGCCGGTCCCTGTGCTCCTCAGAGTCCCAGGAGGATGCCGGTCCCTGTGCTCCTCAGTCCCAGGAGGATGCCGGTCCCTGTGCTCCTCAGAGTCCCAACAGGATCTATACAGCCTCAGTCCTGGGTCTACAGTCTCAGTCCTGGGTCTACAGTCTCAGTCCTGGGTCTACAGTCTCAGTCCTGGGTCTACAGTCTCAGTCCTGGGTCTACAGTCTCAGTCCTGGATCTACAGCCTCAGTCCTGGATCTACAGCCTCAGTCCTGGATCTACAGCCTCAGTCCACAATTTTGGTAGTCCCCCGCGACGACTGCTGCTTTAGGGCGAGAGGTCTCCAAAATGGGGCAGAGGCTCTACTCCGAGTCCCTGTTATGTACCTGGCTCTCAGTATAAAAGAATAGGGTTAATTTTATCTGCAGCGACTGAACATTTTTGACTGATTTTGACGCTTTTCTGGCTTGGATCTTTCGCTTTGAGCCGAGACCAGACATTGTTAGAATCTTAAAAACGTGAAAGTTTCTGCGGAGGATGGAAATTACTGAAGTGTCATATGTAATAATCGTTGTGAGCATAGTAGGCGTAGTATCTCTGCACATTGGTCTTGGAAAAGGAAATGAGTAAATCCAATAGAGCAGGATAAAATCAGAGCAAGCGGGGGGGGGGGGGGGGGGACGCCCTGGTGTCCGGCCACATGCCATCCGTCTTAGAGAGGGGTCAAACTAACTGCTGTACGGCGGAGGGCTGAGGCTGTAGATCCAGGACTGAGGCTGTAGATCACAACCGTCATTTGCGAATCAATATTTCTTTAGATAAATAGACATTTTTCATTAATTTACAGGTTATTAACTTTGTTTAATTGAAAATATAATCCTATTTGTTCTATTTTAAAATAAATTATGGTTTTACTCCCACAAAATCACAGGGAATGTGATTTTCTTTCTCTTTTCATCACAATTTAGACTTTTATTCAAATCGCTCGAGAAACACATGTAATCTGTAATGTAGTGATATAATCTGGATTATCTGGAAATTAGAAAGAGCCACAGGTTAAAATACACAGTAAAATACATTTTTACCTCTATTTAAGTTTAAAAAATAGAGGTCTGTGACATGTTAGTGCCATATGAACCAACTGGGGAGCACAGGGACTGGCCTCCTGCTGGACTCTGAGGAGCACAGGGACTGGCCTCCTGCTGGGACTCTGAGGAGCACAGGGACTGGCCTCCTGCTGGGACTCGAAGGAGCACAGGGACTGGCCTCCTGCTGGGACTCTGAGGAGCACAGGGACTGGCCTCCTGCTGGGACTCTGAGGAGCACAGGGACTGGCCTCCTGCTGGACTCTGAGGAGCACAGGGACTGGCCTCCTGCTGGGACTCTGAGGAGCACAGGGACTGGCCTCCTGCTGGACTCTGAGGAGCACAGGGACTGGCCTCCTGCTGGACTCTGAGGAGCACAGGGACTGGCCTCCTGCTGGGACTCTGAGGAGCAGAGGGACTGGCCTCCTGCTGGACTCTGAGGAGCACAGGGACTGGCCTCCTGCTGGACTCTGAGGAGCACAGGGACTGGCCTCCTGCTGGGACTCTGAGGAGCAGAGGGACTGGCCTCCTGCTGGACTCTGAGGAGCACAGGGACTGGCCTCCTGCTGGGACTCTGAGGAGCACAGGGACTGGCCTCCTGCTGGACTCTGAGGAGCACAGGGACTGGCCTCCTGCTGGACTCTGAGGAGCATGAGTAAACATGCAGCGGTATCATTCCAGATTCGTGCAGCTAAAATCAGTCTTCCTGAAAATGTGAGACAGGATTCCATCATGGTTTAGGTTCATTTCCTGTTTTCTTTTGTAATGGGTTACGCTCTAAGTCGTCCTTAGGTTCTACTTCCTGTTTCGTTATTGTCACGTCTGTTTTGCTTCTTGTCGTTTGTTCCTTTTAGGTTACGTTTTTTTCTTTTTTTCTCTGGATTTTGTTTGGGTTCATTTATTTTTGCTGCCGTGACAAGATTCTTCTATTTTGTTTTGCTAACACGCCGCTAACACGTACAGATGCTAACATACAACCATACAGTATATCACTTGCAGTAGAATACACAGTTCTTTAAAGAAGCTGTACCCGATTTTTTTTCCAAGTAGTTCATAAAAATGCTTTTTACTACATACAAGTTGTATCATAATACTGTACATCATTTAATTGAAAACTTGAGGTCATTGATTCAGCTGTGTAAGAATAAAAGCAGTGAAAAGTGCTGAGTAGAGTCTTAGCGGGCCGCTCTTTCTCCTCCACTCACAGAACAAGAAGCGAGCAGCGACCAGCCTGCGTCCTCTAGCCTCTACAGCCTGTGTCCTCTAGCCTCTACAGCCTGCGTCCTCTAGCCTCTACAGCCTGTGTCCTCTAGTCTCTACAGCCTGTGTCCTCTAGCCTCTACAGCCTGTGTCCTCTAGTCTCTACAGCCTGCGTCCTCTAGCCTCTACAGCCTGTGTCCTCTAGTCTCTACAGCCTGTGTCCTCTAGCCTCTACAGCCTGTGTCCTCTAGTCTCTACAGCCTGTGTCCTCTAGCCTCTACAGCCTGTGTCCTCTAGTCTCTACAGCCTGTGTCCTCTAGTCTCTACAGCCTGTGTCCTCTAGCCTCTACAGCCTGTGTCCTCTAGCCTCTACAGCCTGTGTCCTCTAGTCTCTACAGCCTGTGTCCTCTAGTCTCTACAGTCTGTGTCCTCTAGTCTCTACAGCCTGTGTCCTCTAGCCTCTACAGCCTGTGTCCTCTAGTCTCTACAGCCTGTGTCCTCTAGTCTCTACAGTCTGTGTCCTCTAGTCTCTACAGCCTGTGTCCTCTAGTCTCTACAGCCTGTGTCCTCTAGCCTCTACAGCCTGTGTCCTCTAGTCTCTACAGCCTGTGTCCTCTAGTCTCTACAGCCTGTGTCCTCTAGCCTCTACAGCCTGTGTCCTCTAGTCTCTACAGCCTGTGTCCTCTAGTCTCTACAGTCTGTGTCCTCTAGTCTCTACAGCCTGCGTCCTCTAGCCTCTACAGCCTGTGTCCTCTAGCCTCTACAGCCTGCGTCCTCTAGCCTCTACAGCCTGCGTCCTCTAGCCTCTACAGCCTGCGTCCTCTAGCCTCTACAGCCTGTGTCCTCTAGTCTCTACAGCCTGCGTCCTCTAGTCTCTACAGCCTGTGTCCTCTAGTCTCTACAGCCTGTGTCCTCTAGTCTCTACAGTCTGTGTCCTCTAGTCTCTACAGCCTGCGTCCTCTAGTCTCTACAGCCTGCGTCCTCTAGTCTCTACAGCCTGTGTCCTCTAGTCTCTACAGCCTGTGTCCTCTAGTCTCTACAGTCTGTGTCCTCTAGTCTCTACAGCCTGCGTCCTCTAGCCTCTACAGCCTGTGTCCTCTAGTCTCTACAGCCTGCGTCCTCTAGCCTCTACAGCCTGCGTCCTCTAGCCTCTACAGCCTGCGTCCTCTAGCCTCTACAGCCTGCGTCCTCTAGCCTCTACAGCCTGTGTCCTCTAGTCTCTACAGCCTGCGTCCTCTAGCCTCTACAGCCTGTGTCCTCTAGTCTCTACAGCCTGTGTCCTCTAGCCTCTACAGCCTGTGTCCTCTAGTCTCTACAGCCTGTGTCCTCTAGTCTCTTCGTTTACATATGTGTCCTCTAGTCTCTTTCCTCTAGTCTCTACAGCCTGCCTCTAGCCTCTAAGCCTGTGTCCTCTAGTCTGCAGCCTGTGTCCTCTAGCCTTACAGCCTGTTGAATAATTGTATTTAGTCTCACAGTTTAGAATAGTAAAGATGGTCCTCTAAAAAAGAGGGACTCTAGTCTCTACAGACTAGAGTCCTCTAGTCTCTAGAGAGAGAGACTAGAGAGAGACCAGAGAGAGAGAGACTAGGAGAGAGACCAGAGTGAGGGACTAGAGAGAGACCAGAGCGAGGGACTAGAGAGAGACCAGAGAGAAACTAGAGGGATGGACCAGAAAGAGACCAAAGAGAGACCAGAGCGAGAGACAAGAGAGAGACCAGAGAGAGAGACAACAGAGAGAGAGAGACTAGAGAAAGACCAGAGTGAGAGACTAGAAAGAGACCGGAGAGTAGGACTAGAGATAGACCAGAGAGAGACCAGAGAGATAAAGCAGATGAGACCAGAGAGAGAGCAGAGAAAGAGATTAGAGAGAGGCTAGAGAGATAGACTCAAAGGAGAGACCAGAGTGAGAGAGAGAAACCAGACACAAACCAGAGAGACTTGAGAGAAACGAGAGAGACAAAGAGGCCAGAGAAAGAGACCAGCGAGAGACAAGAGAGAAACATAAACACAAAATTACATGAAGTTCATTCTGCTTATTGTCATTATTGGACAAAAACAATCCATTAAATGTGTCTTTTGAACAATACGTCAAAATTACAGATCTGTTATGTTATTTTTTATTTTTTATTCATCCAAACCTCTTAAAACATAACTCAGCTCAATCCGTGTATCATTTGTTCTTTTGATTTTCTAAATAAAACCAACATTGAAAAAACGAATAACGAGGGATGTTTTTGATTCCCAATATTTGAATTTAATGCAAAATTGAAATATCGGTTTGTTTTTGGTTTTCTGTGGATCCAATTAAAACGAAAATGCAGTAAACCAATAATGATCGTCTAAATTACTGTTTGCGAATTCCATTTGAAACACAAGAATCCCCCGGAAGTGATTCGCAAGTGCGCACCCCGCAGGTAAACAGTGGAGTAAATGATGGGTGCGTTGGAAGACTTTGCAGATACAGCGATAGAATGGTTCTAAAACATTCAAACATATGCAGAAATATCAACCACGTTACACCGACTAGGTTTGTCCAAATGTCAAGTCATCAGCTGAGTCATGTCCCTTCTTTTTGATACAGTGGTTAATCACGAAAGCAAACTTTTTGAAGTGGCGTTATTTCATCGTATAGGGCTCACAGAAAGGTATTCTGAGTAAATGTATTCATTAAACATGGATCATGTTCCTGCCCAGTATATACATACATATACATATTTTTTACATATCAGCCGCCTTAAAACTATTGCTGCTCCATCTCTTTTTCCTTGAATAATTGTATTGCAACATTCAAGAGGGATTCTGTCTCCCGAGGCTCAGGAATCACAGCTTGTTGTGTTTTGGCAAATTATGAAGGCCAAAGACTAAATTCATCATGTATGTAAATCTTTTGTGTGTCTGTTCCAGTGTAAATATTTTTGATTAGTTTGTTCCCAAATTAAAACACACTTGGACACAATTCTGTACATTTTTTTTCTAAATTGTGTTGAATCGCAATGGAAAACCCGTTAAAACAAATACTAAACTATTAGTGGATTATGTATCAATAGATTTATGAATTAGGAAACGACATTCTTAACTAAACAAGACTGTAAAATGACAAGTTGTGTATTTGAATGTACCTTTACAGAACAACTTACACCTCAGACTTCCTTTCAGCAGCAACATGGGTCCAATTTTATTTAGACTTTACTAAGGACTTACATGCAAGAACAGGATCCAGAGCTAAGAATGAAAGAATACAAAAAAAAAACTGTTAAAAAGACACATAATCACATATTTACAGCAAGTCACACATACAAAGAAGCCAGTGACTCCAAAGTTTAGAAGTGAACTTGACTGAGCTAATGTAAGGGCAAACCAGGGACTGTACAATACTATTAGGTACCATCATGACTCTACACATGACTGATAGTAGCAGTGACGTAGGAAAGGAGCGCACCCTGCACTCAGCAAACATCTGACTGACTGTGTCTGGGATCTTCAGCAGCATCCTCACTGAGTCATAGGAAACTGTTCACCTCTGCAGACTGAGCTGCTTGTAGCTCCGCCATAGTTGGTTTGTGAATAAAGGAGCCCAAAAAGACTGGAACAAGGAGGTTTTTACATTCACAGAACACGTTAGACTTCCTAACCAGCACGTTAGATTGACCATACAGTTTACATCTCTGTGAGGTCACTGCGTGTGTAATGCCCATTAAGACCAGGACAACTGGATTTAAGAACAGTTTTTACACTTTCAAATGTGACAGAACATAATGTACACTGATGAGTACGTGCTTTTTCATGCAATGATTCTAATTTTGTAACATAAATTTACAATGATAAACACGAGTTGAAAGTTTAAAATGTAAAGGAACAAAAAGGAGATTTGTAGATCAGTTATTATTAATTTTAATTGCATTGACATAAACACATCCATCTTTGCAGATCACTGGTACCGGCCAGGACCAGCTGGAGAGCTTTGCAGATCACTGGTACAGGCCAAGGCTGGGAGTAGTGTGAAGTCTGAAACCTTTACCTGCTGCACACCCAGTGAGATCTAAAACAGAAAAGTGGGTTTAGAACATACATAATTATTACTTGTTATAACTTAACTATCTTATAAAGTCAGAAGAGAAATAGTAACCACCAAACAGAAAGATGCTCTGCTAGTCTTCTATCAGGACAGGAACTCAAGCTGAACATGAGCCCAGCGGCTTTGACTGTTTCAAACCTGCAGTCTTTCTGACTGTTTCCAACCTGCAGTCTTTCTGACTGTTTCAAACCTGCAGTCTTTCTGACTGTTTCAAACCTGCAGTCTTTCTGACTGTTTCCAACCTGCAGTCTTTCTGACTGTTTCAAACCTGCAGTCTTTCTGACTGTTTCCAACCTAGTCTTTCTGACTGTTTCCAACCTGCAGTCTTTCTGACTGTTTCCAACATGCAGTCTTTCTGACTGTTTCCAACCTGCAGTCTTTCTGACTGTTTCCAACCTGCAGTCTTTCTGACTGTTTCCAACCTGCAGTCTTTCTGACTGTTTCCAACCTGCAGTCTTTCTGACTGTTTCAAACCTGCAGTCTTTCTGACTGTTTCCAACCTGCAGTCTTTCTGACTGTTTCCAACCTGCAGTCTTTCTGACTGTTTCCAACATGCAGTCTTTCTGACTGTTTCCAACCTGCAGTCTTTCTGACTGTTTCCAACCTGCAGTCTTTCTGACTGTTTCCAACCTGCAGTCTTTCTGACTGTTTCCAACCTGCAGTCTTTCTGACTGTTTCAAACCTGCAGTCTTTCTGACTGTTTCCAACCTGCAGTCTTTCTGACTGTTTCAAACCTGCAGTCTTTCTGACTGTTTCAAACCTGCAGTCTTTCTGACTGTTTCAAACCTGCAGTCTTTCTGACTGTTTCAAAGCTGCAGTCTTCCTGACTGTTTCAAACCTGCAGTCTTTCTGACTGATTCAAACCTGCAGTCTTTCTGACTGTTTCCAACCTGCAGTCTTTCTGACTGTTTCCAACCTGCAGTCTTTCTGACTGTTTCCAACATGCAGTCTTTCTGACTGTTTCCAACCTGCAGTCTTTCTGACTGTTTCAAAACTGCTGTCTTTCTGACTGTTTCAAAACTGGTAGTCTGAGGGCTCCTCGTTTCTCTTCATACGCCTGAAGCATCTAGCTCTAACTACTGTCCCTCGACAATAATTGAGAATGAAGCAGAAACAAAGCACAATTGAATGGTTAAGGTACATCTAGCATCATCTTTTATTTACTAAAATTTAGCATAATTACTTTCACCAATACACACACATATCATGTTCTTATATAATATGAAAGTCTATAACATACATTTATAATATAAAGCACCCAAATTAGGTGCATTTGTTACATGTGTAAGTGTTTCATGTATGTGCTTAAGCTAAATGTGTCGTAGCTAACGCTAACTTAGCTGTTAGCGCTAGTTGCTAAGTTATGTCTTACCTTGACACTTGTGTATATATTTTTAATCGAAGAAAACACTTCTCTCGTGAATCTGAGAATTCTCATCTGCGATGGTCTGTGCAGCAGCGAACGAAAAAGCTGGTAATCTGACTGATGTTGAGGAGAGTATTAAGAGACATTTCTCCTACAGCCAGCGCTAACAAGGTGCGATCCAAGTACCTGGAGGCGACACTTCCTGTTCTAGTGATAAACTCGCACTTTCGAATCACTTCCGGGGGACGTTTGTGTTTCAAAGGAAAATCGCAAAATGTAATTTAGACGGTCATTATTGGTTTATTGCATTTTCGTTTTAATTGGATCCACAGAAAACAAAAAACAAACCAATATTTCTATTTTGCATTAAATTCAAATATTGAGAATCAAAAACATCCCTCGTTATTCGTTTTTTCAATGTTGGTTTTATTTAGAAAATCAAAAGAACGAATGATACACGGATTCAGCTCACATCAGCACACATCAGCCTATGTCGGCCCACATCTGCCCACTCCCCACATCAAAAACATGAAAAGTAAAAGACAGGGACCAGAAAGATCAGAGTGAGAGCCCAGAGAGAGACAAGAGAGAGAGACTAGAGAGAGACCAGAGAGAAACCAGAGAGAGGGACTAGAGAGAGACCAGGGAGAGAGACTAGAGAGAGACCAGAGAGAGAGAGACTAGAGAGAGACCAGGGAGAGAGACTAGAGAGAGATCAGAGAGAGAGACCAGAAAGAGAGACTAGAGAGAGACCAGAGAGAGAGACCAGAGAGAGGGACTAGAGAGAGACTAGAGAGAGACCAGGGAGAGAGACTAGAGAGAGACCAGAGAGAGAGACCAGAGAGAGAGACTAGAGAGAGACCAGGGAGAGAGACCAGAGAGAGACCAGGGAGAGAGACTAGAGAGAAACCAGAGAGAGAGACCAGAGAGAGAGACTAGAGAGAGACCAGGGAGAGAGACTAGAGAGAAATCAGAGAGAGAAACCAGAGAGAGAGAGACCAGAGAGAGAGACTAGAGAGAGACCAGAGAGAGAGATCAGCGAGAGATCAGAGAGAGAGAGAGACTAGAGAGAAAGTAGAGATAGACCAGAGAGAGAGAGACTTGTTTTGTTATTTTTGATTTTTTTATTCATCCAAACCTCTCGAAACATAACACTCAAACACATACCTGGCGTGACCGCACCTATCAGCCCCCATCAGCACACATCAGCCCACCTCAGCCCACCTCAGCCCACATCAGCCCACGTCGGCACACTCCCCACATCACACACCGTGCCGGCTGGAAACCTATCACGATGTCATTTCTCGCGCTGCGCGGTGGTGATCGACAGCCCGCCGTGCGCCGCAGACCCCAGATGCCGCGCCATACGGACGGCTAAATATATCATGTGTTTTTAAGAGTAGCGGCGTCTTCGCTCACAGTCTGACGATCGGCAGAAGCAGCGGCGGCGGCAGTGAGAGGAGAGAGGTGGAGGTTTGTGCGTCTTTGTCATTCGTCATCGCAACTGTGTGTAACTTCAGGTTGTTAGTTTGGCCTTGGTGTAATCACTTAATGTTCTCTCCTTCAAGACAGCACTGAAGAAAAGAAAATGTTTTGATTGTCTAAGATGGAGACCATAAAGAGAGACTAGGGAGAGAGAGCAGAGAGGGACTAAAGAGAGACTAGAGAGAGAAGAGAAAGAGAGACTAAGAGAGGGCAGAGAGAGAGAGAATAGAGAGGGCAGAGAGAGAGAGACTAGAGGGAGAGAGCAGAGAGAGACTAAAGAGGAACCAGAGAGAGAGACCAGAGAGAAACCAAAGAGAGAGCAGAGAGAGAGAGACTAAAGAGAGCAGATAGAGAGAGAAAAAAACTGAGAGAGAGAGACTAGAGAGAGCAGAGAGAGAGAGAGAGGAACTGAGAGAGAGAGCGGAGAGAGACTAAAGAGGAACCAGAGAGAAACTAAAGAGAGACCAGAGAGAGAGAGAGAAAGCAGAGAGAGCAAGAGACATAATAATAATGCATCGGTTTTATATAGCGCTTTTTTTGACACTCAAAGACGCTTCACATGTCATTATTCATTCACGTTTTTTAATTATAACTAAAAGTACAATTTTCTTTTCTGTATTTCATTTTTAAATACATCAAATAATCACATTTCCCCCGGGACCCTATAGCTTCATACAGTTAATAACAGCTGGATTTGCGACTGAAAATCCTTTGCCGTATTTGCCGGTGACGTACTGAGCTAATATTGACTTCATTTTAAACAAACAAATGCGCAGACATGAGCACACAACACGGAGCACAAACACTCCGCCAAACAAACATGCGTCCGCTATCGGTGAATATTAATAACCGGGACCGGGGGCACGGAAGGGGGGGGGGTCTAAAGTCTACCGTGGTCTACATAAGGAGATACTGGTCTGGTCGATCTTGGCCGTGCGATAAAAGCACATTTTCTTTCAATATTTTACCACTGTGGCCCTGTTTTTTTTAACCTATTGTCAACCCAGGACTGTATCAGGAAAGCTTGGGAGGGCAGAGAGAGAGAGACTAGAGAGAGCAGAGAGAGAGAGAAGAGAGAGGGCAGAGAGAGAGAGAAGAGAGAGAGCAGAGAGAGAGAGAGAAGAGTGAGGGCAGAGAGAGAGAGAGAAGAGAGAGGGCAGAGAGAGAGAGAAGAGAGAGAGCAGAGAGAGAGAGAAGAGTGAGGGCAGAGAGAGAGAGAGAAGAGAGAGGGCAGAGAGAGAGAGAAGAGTGAGGGCAGAGAGAGAGAGACTAGAGAGAGCAGAGAGAGAGAGAGAGAGAGAGAGCAGAGAGAGAGAGAAGAGTGAGGGCAGAGAGAGAGAGACTAGAGAGAGCAGAGAGAGAGAGAAGAGAAAGAGCAGAGAGAGAGAGAAGAGAGAGAGAGAGAAGAGTGAGGGCAGAGAGAGAGAGAGGAGAGAGGGCAGAGAGAGAGAGACGAGAAAGGGCAGAGAGAGAGAAGAGAGAGAGCAGAGAGAGAGAGAGAAGAGAGAGGGCAGAGAGAGAGAGACTAGAGAGAGCAGAGAGAGAGAAACTAGAGGGAGCAGAGAAAGAGAGCGGAGAGAGAGAGAGAAAACTGAGAGAGAGAGCAGAGAGAGACTAGACAAAGCAGAGAGAGAGAAAACTGAGAGAGAAAGCAGAGAGAGACTAGACAAAGCAGAGAGAGAGAAAACTGAGAGAGAAAGCAGAGAGAGACTAGAGAGAGCAGAGAGAGAGAGAAAACTGAGTGAGAAAGAGAGCAGAGAGAGACTAGACAGAACAGAGAGAGAGAGAAAACAGAGAGAGAGAGAGAAAACTGAGAGAGAGAGAGAGCAGAGAGAGACTAGAGAGAGCAGAGAGAGAGAGACCAGAGACAGACAAAAGAGAGCAAAGGGAGAGAGCAGAAAGAGACCAGGAACCAGAAAGAGAAAAGCGAGAAACCAGGCATCGGAGAGAGACAAGAGAGAGCACATAGCGAGACCAGAAATAGACCAGGCACCAGAGAGAGACAAGAGAGAGCACAGAGAGAGACCATAAATAGACCAGGCACCAGAGATAGAGAGAGTCCAAAGAAAGGTAAGAGCGAGAGACCAGGGAGAGAGACCCGACAGTGGGAGTCCTCTAAACTGATCACTGCGGTGAAAACAACCCACAATAGTTTTTCCTCTTACTTTAAATACAGATGACTATCATGTGATACCAGCAGTTCTCTGATGGTAAATACGGCATTGCTGGTGTGTCTTCCCGATCCCACACCGAGGCCTTCCTGGTATTTACCCTGGCACTAATTGCACTTCCAGCGCTCTCGCCTCTTCGTCTCTCTCTCGTCGCGTCTGTTGTGACACGCCGTATACCCAAACCCCGGCTTCGCTAACCCACCGTTTCTCTGCTCCAATCTGCCCCAATTATAAGTGCTGGGCTCGGGGGGTGTCAAGGTGCACCTCACACCTCTGTCGGAAGGAGGTCCTGTCTGCACCTCCTCAAAGCTGTGGACAGACGTGACAGCGGCGTGAAGGAGTGAAGCAGTGAAGGAGTTCATTAAGGAGTCATCCCCGGGTTCTTAAAGGTTACGCCGGAGGTGAGAAGCACTTTTGGACATGTCTGAGGGAGCGATGTGAAAAAGGGAAGAGGAGGTGGAAGAGAGAGAGAGAGGAAAAGGAGGTAAAGGAGAAGGAGAAGCAGAAAGAGGTAAAGGGGAGGTAAAGGAGAGAGAGGAGGTAAAGAAGAAAGGAGAATGAGGAGGTGAAGGAGACAGGAGGTGAAGGAGAGAGAGGAGGTGAAGGAGAGAGAGGGGGTGAATGAGACAGAGGAGGAAGGAAGGAGAGAGAGAGTGAAGGAGAGAGAGGAGGTGAAGGAGACAGAGGAGGTGAAGGAGACAGAGGAGGTGAAGGAGAGAGAGGAGGTGAAGGAGACAGAGGAGGTGAAGGAGACAGAGGAGGTGAAGGAGACAGAGGAGGTGAAGGAGAGAGAGGAGGTGAAGGAGACAGAGGAGGTGAAGAAGAGAGAGGAGGTGAAGGAGACAGAGGAGGTGAAGGAGAGAGAGGAGGTGAAGGAGAGAGAGGAGGTGAAGGAAACAGAGGAGGTGAAGGAGAGAGAGGAGGTGAAGGAGAGAGAGGAGGTGAAGGAGAGAGAGGAGGTGAAGGAGACAGAGGAGGTGAAGGAGAGAGAGGAGGTGAAGGAGAGAGAGGAGGTGAAGGAGACAGAGGAGGTGAAGGAGACAGAGGAGGTGAAGGAGAGAGAGGAGGTGAAGGAGACAGAGGAGGTGAAGGAGACAGAGGAGGTGAAGGAGACAGAGGAGGTGAAGAAGAGAGAGGAGGTGAAGGAGACAGAGGAGGTGAAGGAGACAGAGGAGGTGAAGGAGACAGAGGAGGTGAAGGAGACAGAGGAGGTGAAGGAGACAGAGGAGGTGAAGAAGACAGAGGAGGTGAAGGAGACAGAGGAGGTGAAGGAGACAGAGGAGGTGAAGCAGAGAGAGGAGGTGAAGGAGACAGAGGAGGTGAAGGAGACAGAGGAGGTGAAGGAGAGAGAGGAGGTGAAGGAGAGAGAGGAGGTGAAGGAGAGAGAGGAGGTGAAGGAGACAGAGGAGGTGAAGGAGAGAGAGGAAGTGAAGGAGACAGAGGAGGTGAAGGAGACAGAGGAGGTGAAGGAGACAGAGGAGGTGAAGGAGAGAGAGGAGGTGAAGGAGACAGAGAAGGTGAAGAAGAGAGAGGAGGTGAAGGAGAGAGAGGAGGTGAAGGAGAGAGAGGAGGTGAAGGAGACAGAGGAGGTGAAGGAGAGAGGAGGTGAAGGAGAGAGGAGGTGAAGGAGACAGAGGAGGTGAAGGAGAGAGAGGAGGTGAAGGAGAGAGAGGAGGTGAAGGAGAGAGAGGAGGTGAAGGAGACAGAGGAGGTGAAGGAGACAGAGGAGGTGAAGGAGAGAGAGGAGGTGAAGAAGACAGAGGAGGTGAAGGAGACAGAGGAGGTGAAGGAGACAGAGGAGGTGAAGGAGAGAGAGGAGGTGAAGGAGACAGAGGAGGTGAAGGAGACAGAGGAGGTGAAGGAGACAGAGGAGGTGAAGGAGACAGAGGAGGTGAAGGAGAGAGAGGAGGTGAAGGAGAGAGAGGAGGTGAAGGAGACAGAGGAGGTGAAGGAGAAAGAGGAGGTGAAGGAGAGAGAGGAGGTGAAGGAGACAGAGGAGGTGAAGGAGACAGAGGAGGTGAAGGAGAGAGAGGAGGTGAAGGAGACAGAGGAGGTGAAGGAGACAGAGGAGGTGAAGGAGACAGAGGAGGTGAAGAAGAGAGAGGAGGTGAAGGAGACAGAGGAGGTGAAGGAGACAGAGGAGGTGAAGGAGAGAGAGGAGGTGAAGGAGACAGAGGAGGTGAAGGAGACAGAGGAGGTGAAGGAGACAGAGGAGGTGAAGGAGACAGAGGAGGTGAAGGAGAGAGAGGAGGTGAAGGAGAGAGAGGAGGTGAAGGAGACAGAGGAGGTGAAGGAGACAGAGAAGGTGAAGGAGAGAGAGGAGGTGAAGGAGACATAGAAGGTGAAGGAGACAGAGGAGGTGAAGGAGAGAGAGGAGGTGAAGAAGACAGAGAAGGTGAAGGAGAGAGAGGAGGTGAAGGAGAGAGAGAAGGTGAAGGAGAGAGAGGAGGTGAAGGAGAGAGAGGAGGTGAAGGAGACAGAGGAGGTGAAGGAGAGAGAGGAGGTGAAGGAGACAGAGAAGGTGAAGGAGAGAGGAGGTGAAGGAGAGAGAGAAGGTGAAGGAGAGAGAGGAGGTGAAGGAGAGAGAGGAGGTGAAGGAGACAGAGGAGGTGAAGGAGAGAGAGGAGGTGAAGGACTGAGGCTGTAGACCCAGGACTGAGACTGTAGACCCAGGAGGACCAGTTCACATGTAATGGTCTGTGAGAAACCAACAGACCTGTCCTGGAACCATAAAAAGATAATTTTGTCGAGAACCAAAAACCGTCCTTGGACTTGGGCCACAAAAACACCGACATATCCAGACCCAAACGATTCTATCCATCCCTAACGTGTCTCTGACCAAAAACATCTCACACACACTTTAATTATAGAGCACGGTCTCGTCTCCACATCTCGTTCTTGGAACTTGTGGAACATTCCGGGCGTTTTTCTTAATTCACTTTGGATTGACAGCGGCATGAATATTCCAACACTAGAGTCGCTCAGACGGTCTGTGGAGGTCCTCGAGCCGCACAATTGTCTGGATCTGCTGTAAATATGTGATAATTGTGGACTCGGGCTGTAAATAATGTGTGTGTTTGAGCTTCGGGGACTTGGACTTCAGTTTCTCATGAGAAGAATGAGAGCCACACTTTAGAGCAGCCTCCTCTCCTCATTAAACAGCAGTAAATCCAGAGAAAGACACGCACACAAACACACAGGCATACACACACACACAGGCATACACACACACATGCATACACACACACACAGGCATACACACACACAAAGGCATACACACACACACACACACACACACACACAAAAGCTTACACACACACACATATATATACACACACACACAGGCATACACACACACACACACACACACAGGCTTACACACACACACACACACACACATATATATATACACACACACAGTCATGCACAGACACACATATATATATACACACACACAGGCATACACACGCACACACACACACACACACACACACGCACATACATACACGCACACACATATATACACACACACACAGGCATGCACAGACACACATATATACGCACACAGGCATACATACACACGTACGCACACATACATACACACGAACACACACTGAACAAAAAGAGTTTGATACATTTGCGGTCGCAGAAAATTCACCGTGTCATGTTGCTTTTCTGTGTAATATTAGATGAAATGGTGTGGTGTGTTTGGAACAGTCGGAACAGGGCCTTTCTGAGTGGAGTTTATGTTCTCCCAATGTCTGTGTGGGTTTCCTCCAGGTGCTCCGGTTTCCTGTACCACTAAAAACATGTACAATAGGTGTGAATGCAGTGAGTGAGTGGATGGTGTTGATTGGGGCTTTGATGGTCTCTGCTCTGGTCTCGCTTCCGTCATCACCGTCTGTGAACGGAAAAATATCTGATTTCTGAACATGGTAAAGCGCTTTGGGCGACCTTGGTCTGTAAAATGTGCTATATAGATAAACATTACATCACAAAGACTTAACATGTATAGACAAGCAGATTTTAATGTTATATGCATGTGTGTTTGTATGTATTTATCAGACAATTTACAATATTTCTGTATTATTACATGATATTACCTACATTGTTATATATTTATGTTTTATAAGTCATGTATAGACAAAATAAAAATGCTGGAATGAAGTGTTTTTTATCTTAATCTGACACATTCTTTAATGCGACAAAGTCATTTAGTCTTATTTCAAGAACTATTGCTTCATTTGTTCATTCCGAGCGAGAGATTTCTTGTATTTCCTTAAAACAAGATCATTTTGTTTTAAGGCTCAGTCAAAAAGCGCTGACACTTTTAGCCAAATTTGTCTTAATTCAAATTTTGACTTATTTTTAGTAACTTTTAAGTGCAAGGACACGGTCAACGGAACAACGCATAAAGATCTTGTTTTAAAAAGAAGAAATGTCTCTTTTTGAATAAGAAAATAGTCAGAATGTGCTCAAATTATATAAAAAACACTGTATTTAAGCATTTATCACCTCATATTTTATCATATTTTGCTCTGAATATTAAATTTCAGCCTTAAGTCTTGGGGTTCGAGACCACCTCAACCACCTGCTGTTGTCGTGTCATTGGGCAAGAATGAGTCAGATGTGTTGGTGGTGGTGGGAGGGGCCGATGGCACATACTGGTTGCTTCACTTCTGTCAGTGTGCCCCAGGGCAGCTGTGGCTACAGTAGTATCACCACCGTGTATGGAGTGAAAGAGTAATGACATGTGAAGCATCAGTGGGTGTCCAAAAAAAGCGCTGTATAAAACCAATGTATTATTATTATTATTATTATTATTAAAAAATAGCTTGGTCTCCCACCTCTCTCTGATCCTTTAGGCAAGGCAAGTTTATCTGTATAGCACAATTCATACACAAGGCATCTCAAAGTGCTGAGCAATCATAAATAATCCCAGTACATTAAAAAGAAAGATAAAAATATAAAATCCCTCAGTTGTACGCAGCTAAACTGTTTTCAACCAGGTTTTAAACATTGTCAGAGAAGAGGCCTGTCTCACATTTTCTTTCAGATTGTTCCAGATATTAGCTGCATGAATCTGAAAAGCAGCCTCCCCATGTTTAGTCCTGACTCTGGGCACTAGCAGGAGTCCCGTCCCTGTGCTCCTTTAGCCTCGGTTAGCTAACAGCCGCTGCCGTAGAAAGACCTAGCAACCTGTTATTATGGCGACAAACACGTAGCCTCACGGTTTATAACTTCTCCGCAGGCCTGGCTCCAAACAGCTTTACATCTCACTCCAGGCCGCTGTCACCAAACCGTCACGCCGTGGTAAATGCTTTGTTTGTTGTGAGCCGCAGACGGAGGAATTCGAGCAGAGCGTGAGGGCCCCGGGGTCGAGAACCTATGTCCATATGAAGAGAATCAGAAAGGATAGAATAAACTCACAGATGTTGACCGGCCGAAACATTAGTGAGACATATTCTGTATTCAGTGTGTTGTATATGATCGTAGCCATACCTGCAGGGAAAAGCCACATCCTGTCAGACCTCTGAAGCTAAGCGGGGCAGGGTCTGGATAGTGCTGTGATGGGAGACCTCGGGGAACACCAGGTGCCTCAGTGGGGTGGCTGTAAAGCGCTAAATTCTCAAAAGTGCACAGCTGGAGGCAGTGGCAGAAGTCAAAGTTTAGGATTTTTTACCACTGCCTGACCTGTAATGTCTTCCTTTACCATAAAACGTCAATTATACAACGTCAGGTTTTACGCCTGTGAGACAAATAACCCCTGAAACCTGCCCAAACTTGAATAATAAATATACACAGGAAGAGAATCGCTGAAAAAGTCCTAATTTCTTTATAATGGTAGTAGTTTGTTCCCCAGAGTCAGAGTCTTTTTAACCCTTGTGCTGCCTTTGAGCCAAAATAATCCAATAAAAGTTGATGAAAAATACACTATATACGGATATTAAAGGGCCGGACACAGGACTGGTCAAAAATCATCAAAAATCGGCTTGAAAAAAAAATTGCGGAAAAGGGTAATGTGGTGTGAACTAAGATTTGAATTTCTAGTTTTGTGAAGCGCTTTGAGTTGTGTCTTGCCTATTTTTGTATTTACATTAAAAAAACATAATTTTGACTTTAGTTTTGAACCGAGTAAATAACATAACACAACCGTAGACCTGTAACTCCAGCCTCAAAAACAGGTCCATACATCACACTGTATTCTACTCCCGTACCATGTTGGATTTATGAGCAAAACACCGGCGTTTTTTAAGGCGGTAAATCCACATTTGTAAACAGACACCTGGGAGTCGAGTCGTAAGCCCTCTGTCTGGTTTGAGGCATTACACAAATTGAAAATAACCTCTCCTTATTTCCGTCTGCGTCTCGTCTTTTCGCTGACCTCTCCCTCCTCTTGACCCCTCCCTCTTGCCGTAGACGCCCAGGAATGCGTGACAAGATGGGGTCGTTAGTGATGATGCAATCCCGCTTTAATAGCACTAATATGTATGTTTTTAGCTGCTCGTCCTGGTCTCTGTGTATGTGTGTGTGTGTGTGTGTGTGTGTGTGTGTGTGTGTGTGTGTGTGTGTGTGTGTGTGTGTGTGTGTGTGTGTGTGTGTGCGTGTGTGTGTGTGTGTGTGTCTGTGTGTCTGTGTGTGTGTGTGTGTGTGTGTGTCTGTGTGTGTGTCTGTGTGTGTCTGTGTGTGTGTGTGTGTGTGTGTGTGTGTGTCTGTGTGTGTGTGTGTGTGTGTGTGTGTGTGTGTGTGTGTGTGTGTGTGTGTGTGTGTGTGTGTAGGCTAAGATAGAATGGCTTTTTCTTACACAACCACGCCACACTAAAGTACAGACACGGTCCTGGACTTGGATCTAGCTCCACTGTTACTTCTGTTTATTTTAGGCTCAGTGGCTGTAGAGTCGCGATGGGGCCTGGTCCCTGGTCCACGTGCACGGGTTTGAGTTTTCCAACAGCAGCGGACCGGTCTTTAGATGTGGTCGGAGGAAAACGCACTGTCAAAAGCTATATTAATGTGATGTCATTTTTCCAAGTGGAATGAAAATTGCAAACTGATCCGTTACAGACCTGGGTTTACTCTATGTTATGGACCACACGCCTTTTCTAATCGTTCAAGAGAATGTGTTGAGAGTACACAAAAAATCATGAGAAATAATAAAAATGGCTCAAAATTTACAAAATCTTGTAATTTACAGAATCTTGTTCAAACACAGTCAGATGAAGGTAAAAAACACTCGATTCAAGTTATTGTTACCTCATATTTTATATTTGTTTGCAGTGTACAGACGTCATTGGTGGTAGATGGTAAAATAGACTTTTGATTTGAACCATTTGCTACCTCGTCAAAGTAGCTCCACAAAGGATAATAATTAAAAATGAAATAAAAGGCCTACTTTTTGAACTAATAAGTTCTGATTGTTGTTTTAGTAATAATAATAATAATAATAATAATGCATTGGTTTTATATAAGCTTTACTGGAATCTCGCTTACATGTCATTCACTCCAAACATGGTGCTAAACTACTACTGTAGCCACAGCTGCCCCGGGGCACATTGACAGAAGCCAGAACCAAAGTCTAGGCAATGCAGCCGTAGCCGCCTCACTGTGGCATCTGGTGTTCCCAAAGATCTTAATTAGGAATTAGGAATTAGATACATTCACATTATCTGAGCTGGAATTAAGACTAAAGCTGATTGTTTTAAGAAGATCAAATCTAGTTAAACTGTTGTAGCTCGCCGTTGCCACTTTTGTCCCAAAAAAGTAGCTCTTCCTGGAAAAAGGTTTGAGACTCTATTCCAGGTTTAGACCAACAACACCTGACTGTGAATATTCTATAGAGTCATAAAACTGTTATTGAGAAGGTCCATGTTTTGTTTATGGTACAGTTCAAAGTTCATTCATAGATTTAGATGTTCCTCTTTAGCCCATGTAGACACCGCTAATGCTACTGTTGTTATTGATTTGAGACTTTGAAAACAAAAACGCTGAGACGGGACCTGGGCTGGAGCTGCAGAAGCTTGTCCACGATGACGGGACACGGGTGTAAAGTGTCGCTGTGTGGTTGTGTTTTCCGACAGGGAGACTTCACGTGGAGCAGCCTGTCAGGCCGGAGCGTCCGCCTCGCCCCCGTCTGCATCCAGAGCCTGTCGGAGCTGGAACGGGCCCGCCTCCAGGAAGTAGCCTACACCCGTCTGCTCCAAGACTATGACCTGAGCTGCCAAATCACCATGCCTAAAGGTACGGCTGCAGAGGAATCCATGAGAGAGACCAGAGAGAGGGACTAAAAAGAGAGACTAGAGAGAGAGACCAGAGAGAGACTGGAGACAGACTAGATAGAGAGAGGGCAGAGAGAGAGAGACCAGAGAGAGGGACTAAAGAGAGAGACTAGAGAGAGAGAGGCCAGAGAGAGAGACTGGAGAGAGACTAGAGAGAGAGACCAGAGAGAGAGACTAGAGAGAGAGACCAGAGAGAGAGACTAGAGAGAGAGACCAGAGAGAGAGACTAGAGAGAGAGACCAGAGAGAGAGTTCAGAGAGAGGGACCAGAGAGACTAGAGAGAAAGACCAGAGAGAGAGAGAGACCAGAAAGAGAGACTAGAGAGAGAGGCCAGAGAGAGACCAGCAAGAGAGAGCGAGCAGAGAGAGAGACTGGAGAGAGAGAGACTAGAGAGAGAGACCAGAGAGAGAGACCAGAGCGAGACTAGAGAGAGACCAGTGAGAGAGAGACCAGAGAGAGACTAGAGAGAGAGACCAGAGAGAGAGACCAGAGCGAGACTAGAGAGAGAGACCAGAGAGAGAGACCAGAGCGAGACTAGAGAGAGACCAGTGAGAGAGAGACCAGAGAGAGACTAGAGAGAGAGAGACCAGAGAGAGAGACCAGAGAGACTGCCCTGAACACATGGCTGTGGTCAGTGACATCACAGTAGGATGTTCTTGAATGGACTTAACCTCTGGTCTGTTTATGGGTAAAACTCGATCTCGAAGCCTGCGTCATCTTAAAGTGCACCGGGAAAAGTGGAATAGGACTTTCAACAAGACATGGTCTTGATATATAGTCCCGCGCTGATCCTCTCTCTTAGACCTGGTCTGACGGAGGCAAAGCAGGGTGGAAATGCACTTTTTATGGAGTGGTGGTCCGATGTTTGAGTCTGGTCTAAAGAGGTCGGGATCTAAAGAGGTCAGAGGTACATTCTGCAGATGGAGATATGCTGTTGGAAAAGTTATGTGGAGGATGGAAAAGGCCTTGACCTTGCTTGTAAAAAAAAAAGTTATAACTAGAAATTGGAGTGTGTTTGGGAGCGAGAGAGAGCGGAGAGAGAGAGCGGAGAGAGAGTGGAGAGAGAGTGAAGAGAGAGAATGGAGAGAGAGCAGAGAGAGAGAGAGACCAGAGAGAGAGACCAGAGAGACACTAGAGAGAGACCAGAGAGAGAGACCAGAGAGAGACCAGAGAGAGACTAGAGAGAGACCAGAGAGAGACCAGAGAGAGACTAGAGAGAGACTAGAGAGAGACCAGAGAGAGACTAGAGAGAGACCAGAGAGAGACTAGAGAGAGACTAGAGAGAGACCAGAGAGAGACCAGAGAGAGACCAGAGCGAGACCAGAGAGAGACCAGAGAGAGACCAGAGAGAGACCAGAGAGAGACTAGAGAGAGACTAGAGAGAGACCAGAGAGAGACCAGAGAGAGACCAGAGCGAGACCAGAGAGAGACCAGAGAGAGACTAGAGAGAGACTAGAGAGAGACCAGAGAGAGACTAGAGAGAGACTAGAGAGAGACTAGAGAGAGAGACCAGAGAAACTTGAGAGAGACTTGAGAGAGACCAGGGAGAGACCAGAGTGAAACCAGAGTGAGACACCAGAGAGAGACCAGAGAGAGATCTGAGAGAGAAACCGGAGATAGACCAGAGTTAGACTTGTCAGTAAACAGAGAGGTCGGTCCATGGTCAGATCTGTGGAAGAAGCAGGACTTCCTAAATATAACGACTAGAAAAGGTTCTTTATTGAGCCTTTTGTTTGTGTAAAAATGCAGATTATTTCCTCGTTGGTGGTAAATCCATAATCCGACTTCTGTGACCACAATATTCCAGTCTTTTGAGTTTGAATCAACTCTCTCTGCTCCTTTCAATGACCTCATGTGGAAACTCAGATGACAAACAGTGACTGGGGCTCGCTCGCTGCTCGGCTTCAAATGGCCTCAGTTTTGGTCCATTTTTCTCCTTTTAAGTTTTTTTAAATTTTTATTCTGTATGGTCCACTTTCCTGCTGCAGGTTCAATCCCTGCCCCCGACACGTGTTTCCACTGTGGAGGAGGAGAAGGAGACGGTTTGCAGCATATTTTTTGACAGGTGCATACTGTATATAATTCAAGAAACAAAGTGAGTTCATCTTTCCAACAAGAAGATATTTTAAAAACAAATCATAGATACATGGTCCAGCCTCCTTTGACCTCTGACCTCTGCTGCAGGATTGTGAGTCCTGAACACATGGCTCTGGTCTGTGATGTCACAAAAGGATGTTCTTGGATGGACTTAACCTCTGTCTGCCTTCAATTATTATCAATACTACATTTATCCATCCATGGTCTTCCCTTTAATCCATGTCTGGGTCGGGGGTGGCAGTCAGAGCTGAACCCAGTCCACAGAGCATCCCCCCCCCCCCATTGAGGCTGCTCCATCAGTGACATCACAACCTTGCTTTTTCTGCGGGGGCTTAATGTAGTATTAAACAACTGCATAAAAGATTCACATTTTCACATGACATTTTGTATTGACTGTATGAATCCTGTACCTCCTCCCATAATGCATCAGTCCGTATTGAGAGAACAGAACATGAGTCTCTGATGATGTTCTTGGCCTGTCTCTGGATCAGACATGTCCAAACTCAGGCCCGCGGGCCAATTGCGGCCCTCTGTGTCATTTGATGTTGGCCCTCTGCTTCTAACACAAAGTCGCCATTGAGGCACAGTGTCATCCAGCCAACTTCAGCTCCACCAATACAGTCATGCTAGCCTAGTTGTACCACAGCATCGTACAAATTTCATTTCCCCATTGAGCTTCGTTAACAGGTGGGAGGGGTTAACTCCTTTTGCAGATTGAAACGATTGGATCTGAGTTTGTAATGAGCTCGAGTGAGAGAGGCATGTAGCATTTAGCCTAGCTTTAGCCATCTCCTTTGCCGCTAACAGAGCCCGTGGGGAGTAGCGCCACAATCTTTGCAGCGACTACATTTGCTGAACATATGTAGATTTTTCTTGATGCATGCCTTTGATTTTATTCTGCTGAACTCGTTTGCACCGAGAGCCAAAGCAATTTCCATTTGTGACTTCCTGTTACTCACATGGCAATAAAAGGATTCTGATTCTGATTCCTCTTACTCCGGCTTCAATTTCTTTATAGAACCAGAACAGAATACTTTACTTTCACATTCTTCGCCAAACTACAACCTGCCCGTTCGACGCAAACTCTTGACGTCACTCACATCTAACTACAACACCCGCCTCCCGCGCTCTCTGATTGGTCGGATTGGATTCAACGGATTGTAATCGCAAACTCAGGGACTAGACCCAGACGTTACATGCAGGAAATGATGATTGACAGGAGTGTACAGACTTTGAATCTCAGACCCTCAAAACGGACGTATCAAAACCCATTTTAAATTTCAGAATCAAGTCGATCCAGCTTTAATCCAGTTTTTATTAATCCAGATTGTCGGCCCCAGGTCAAGTCTGATGAACTAAAGTGGGTCTCTGTACGTTAAATTATTATTTGTTTATTTTTGTGTTTGGTTTCTGTAGCTTCAGATTCATGCAAACTCCTGTTGACTTGGTACTTTGATAAAATAAACTCAAACTTACCCAAACTACGACTATTACGATAGTGTCAAACATTCCCTGAACAGGTCTCACACAAAAGGCTTCAGCTCCTGCATCTAAATGTTTTATTCCAAGGCAAAGTTATGGGTCTTATGTAAGAGAGACCAGGAAATATAATAATTCAGGATAATCTAATAACAAACATGTGAGGGACATTCCAGGCAAAGCAATAACTTCTGAAATATAAAACAGGGTTGTTGAAATGTGTGTAAAAAATATGTCCTGCAGCCTCTCCCACTCTCCCTGACTCAGGTTGCCAGATATGCAGACGAATCCAGCTGGGACCATAACAGCTGAATAGACAAGAGTTTTGTCAACAACAAATCTATAACCAACACCTTTTTCACAAAGATAGAAATCCTGTTTTTCATTCTTTGTTTTGTTGTTAATGATTTGAGAATCATAACGAGACCTTTTTTAGTTCTGCGCCACATGGTACTTTACCAGTGAGATTAGCTCCATGCGGTGAGTTCTGGCAACCGGATCACGGACTTTCTGATTGGTGAAACGGTGGAGGGCGGGACATAGAAATGAAAACAATAACAAGATTTAGGGGCTGTGAAACTAATTTTGAAATCCAAATATCTCTGAACTACTGCTATCAGTTAAAGAAGTATTGGAAAAGAGCAGTTTATTATTATGACAGATTAGGCCCTCTAATGTTGACAGATTAGGGCCCTTTGATGATGACAGATTAGGGCCCTTTAGCGATGACTGATTAGGGCCCTTTAATGATAACAGATTAGGGCCTTTTAACAATGACAGATTAGGGCCGTTTAATTACGACAGATTAGGGCCCTTTAATGATGACAGATTAGGCCCTTTAATTATGACAGATTAGGGCCCTTTAATGATCACAAATTAGGCTCTTTAATGATGAAAGATTATGGCCCTTTAATGATGACTGATTAGGGCCCTTTAATTATGACAGATTAGGACCTGTTCATGATGACAGATTAGGGTCGTTTAATGACGGCAGATTAGGGCCCTTTAATGATGACAGAATGGGGCCCTTTAATGATGACCAATTAGGGCCCTTTAATTATCACGGATTAGGGCCCTTTAATGATGAAAGATTAGGGCCCTTTAATGATAACGGATTAGGCCCCTTTAATGATGAACGATTAGGGCCCTTTAATGATCACTGATCAGGGCCCTTTAATGATGACAGATTAGGGCCCTTTAATTATCACTGATTAGGGCCCTTTAATGATGAAAGATTAGGGCCCTTTAATGATGACGGATTAGGCCCCTTTAATGATGATAGATTAGGGCCCTTTAATGATGACAGATTAGGGCCCTTTAATGATGACAGATTAGGGCCCTTTAATGATAACAGATTAGGGCCCTTTAACGATGAACGATTAGGGCCCTTTGATGATCACTGATAAGGGCCCTTTAACAATGACAGATTAGGGCCCTTTAATGATAAAAATCTTACATATTGTTATTTTAAATATATCTGTTGTGATTGGTCCGTTTCCTCCATGAACTGTTGTGTAGATTATATTCTCGTGGCTCGTGCAGGAGTGGGAAGGTTTGGAGGTCTTGGGGATTTCCGTGCAGCTTTTGGATCCGTCTGTCAAAAATCCAAACCATTTCCTATCTGTGCCTCACCCTGTCCCTCCCCCTCCTCCCCCCCCCCCAGCCCCACATCTGCTTTCTCTCTCTGCTCACAAACCCAGAGATATCCCACCTATTTACTGTCAAACCAGAGAGAGATACCAGCTGAGAGAGAGCGAGAGAAAGAGAGCAGAGAGAGTGACCGGAGAGAGGGAGAGAGAGAGACAAGA